>JARDUL010023874.1:0-12942 GCA_030265205.1 Dirona pellucida | reverse complement strand
TCTTTAAATTCCTCTACAACTGTCACAGGACTTGTGGGAAAGAGAACTGAGATCCGCCCTTTTATTACTTTGTTCCTACTAGTACTACGTACCCTATGATTTTATTCCACAGGGTCCTCGTGCCAGTATCATGCATAATCTGCAACGATATCATGGCGTACATATTTGGATTTTTCTTTGGACGTACGCCGCTGATTAAACTGTCTCCAAAGAAGACGTGGGAGGGTTTCATCGGAGGTGCAATATCTACTGTTTTCTTCGGTATCCTTGTAAGTTGGTATTTCACCTGAGTTGCCACTCTTCAGGCAATTAATTGCTTGAATTCTGGCATTTTTAGAACAACTTGAAACGTTCAGGCAGGTCCAGCTTTTAGTTTCCACTTAACATCATTATTTGCTGAATTATCATGACTTGAAATCTATGTGATTGCTGAAAATTGTTGGTATCGGAAAACTGAATCCGAGTCATTTGTATACATATAATATCAAACTTTGGAGACCTTTCACTGAATTCAATAATGTTCATGATATATTTCAATTTATGTGTAGCTATAATGTACTTTTAAGTGAATAGATGATGATGTCATTATTTGTTTACCTGACTCTGAAAGTTACATTAGGCTATTGATAAAGAAATCATTAACAAATGATAGTTATTGCTTTTTTCATAATTGGCTTTTTTTTTCTCCCCCTCACTCTCAGTCCTGTTTGGAAACGGAGCCAAAATCTTGTGCTTCAAGAACTCTGTAAACAGGTGTTTCATTTTGACATAATTATATTTTTTCTGTTTCTCAGCTCTCGTATTGCCTTTTGCAATACGATTATTTCATATGTCCCGTGACATATGATGAAATGCAAGGACGTCTCTCCATGGACTGTGTTCGCTCCCATGAGTTCAACATAACGCACTACAACCTTCCTGAGACAGCAATGGCTTTCTTTAAAGTGGTGAGTGCTGGTTGATGGGTGTCAAAAATAAAGAAAGTCCTGCAGTACCGCCACCTGGACCGTAGAGCTGATGTTGTCCCAGTTTCTGTCATGTGAAGCAAATTACGAGTAGAGTGCCATCAATGGTTGAGTGGTTGGGCTGCAGGTTTTGAGATTATGTGATCCTGGTTCGAATCCTGACAATGCTTGGCCAGCTGTGACATTGAGTCCTGTACACAAAGTTCCTCACTTGACTCTGGTGTGAGTGAGTACCCGGCTACAGGCAACGAACGTTGTTGTCTGAATGCTAGTAGCAATGGCCTAACTGACAGCTCTTACTGAAACTGTGTGCTCCTCGAGGAGTTGAGGGCTTTAAATGAGACAGCTTGCTGATAGAATAAATGATGTAAAGTATGCCTGCCGCCTGTACTTGTACAGGTATATGGGCTATAAATCCTTCCATGGTCTTTTGTTTATAGTTAGAGATAGTGCCAATTCTAAATACTTTGTGCTGTCCAAAACATGTTAACGTTACTGTTTATTTACTGTTTTGGGTGCACATAAAGAGGATGAATAAATATATTTTGAAGTAATGCAAATGTAAAAGCGGTGGAAGACAATCATTTTGCATATATGATGAGATTAGTCTATATATTATATATTATATCAATTGCTCTTCATAATGATACATCATGGCCCTGAAAGACTGATCTTTTGGCAAGTGTGAATGAAAATGAGAATCCTATGATATGAGTAGCTAATAGCAGTGGTTTCATTGAAGTGGATTTGAAAATAATATTATTAACTTCAAGAAATTCTCAGTTTTTGGTCACCATGTTGTATGATGTATGATATCTTATAGGGTTAGTCTCAACACCTCTGACATTACGCTGCCCGGGGAGTTGAGAATGACTTTGAATGACACTGCCTGCTGGAGGGTAAATTAAGATGTTAAGTCTGTGAGCCTGTACTGGTAATGGGATACAGACTGTAAAATCCTGTCTTTTATTTGAATACACTGTTACATGATTTTGATCAAAATATGACCAATGTGCTCATCTATATATAGCTCCTCTGCCACAAAAGCTGAGGGATTTTGTCAAACTTGAGGTTCTTGACGTATTGCCCCTCTGCTGCTAGGGGGTCATCTGACTTTTTCCTTTTGGCTGCCGCGTGGATTGCCTTGATGAGTTATGCTTTGCAGTCTAGTCTAATTGTTGCTGTTTGGCATAAATCTTCCTTTGATAGATCTTTAATTTCTCAATTGTCATTGATTTATCGTTTGTTCCCAGCTTGATTTAATTGTTGATTTAATTAATTTTTCTATCCCATCTTTCGTTTCCAGTTCAACGTTGATAAGACCTCTATCAGCATCTATCCATTTGTCCTCCATTCTGTCTTCATGGCTATCTTTGCATCCGTCATCGGCCCCTTTGGTGGGTTCTTTGCCAGTGGATTCAAGAGGGCGTTCAAAATTAAGGTATGGCTTTGATGATATCGTCTTTTTTGTTTGTTTTTATTTTTAACAATTTTCTCCCAAATTTGATTAAAATCTTTTGAGTTCCATAACAACTTTATAACTTTTTTATTTGTGGAATGGAAAGTGAGGAGGGGTTGGGGGGTATAGGGTATTAGTTCATACATTGATAACATCGTTGACGGTGTGTTTGTTTCATACCCTAGGACTTTGGAGACACCATTCCTGGCCACGGAGGAATCATGGACCGATTTGACTGCCAGTTCCTGATGGCAACCTTTGTCCACGTCTACTATTCCAGCTTCATCAAGTGAGTGATGGTTTTTTTAGTTTTGAGCATGACCAATGGAATTGAAACCAAAGATCTTGAATACATGGATTGAGCATGTCATCAACTTATGAAAGTTGCTGAACTAAACGGCGCAGGTTGTTTGAACAAACATAAAAGTTGAACCAAAAGATTTACCCTCGCACAGAAGGATAAATTTGTTTATTTCACCCCCCTTGCTCTGTATGAGGCTTTGTCATTAAAGAAAAAAATAAAAAAAGGGTTGAAATATAAAATCCCTGCCAACAAATAACCCCCCCCCCCAAAAAAAAATTAAAAAAATTAGATTCAGTTTGTTGTTTATTATATAAGATTCACTCGAACATATTTCAGCCTGTGTCAATTCCCGTTTTGCATTGTGGTTTAGTGTAAGTGTAAGGTTTATTAGATAAAAATAAATAAAAATAAATAAATTCCCTTTATTCATCCCATGGGGAAATCTGTCTTTAGGGTCTATTCCGAGGTTAGACCGGAATGACCCAGGCATCAGCCGCAGCGCAGCGCCGCAAAGTGGGATCAAGGTCTTGAGATGATAAAAACCAGTGCTTCCACTGGGATTTGAATCCGTGACCTCACAAACCAAAGGCGAGTGACTTAACCACTGCGCCACCATCTCCCCTTTGATTACATACCTTTGATTTTTTTTCTTAATAATGATAAAAAAAGTATAGAATGATGAATGTATCACACCTCATTCCATTTCTTCTTGACAGAGTTCCCAACCCCCAGAACATTGTACAAAATGTGTTAATGCTCCGACCAGAGCAACAGCTTCAGGTGTACGAGATGCTCAAGTCTGCCCTGGAACACAGAGGCTTGATAGGAGCATAGTGGATTCTCACTCATCTTTATTCTCAAAAATCTTGTTCTTAACTTATTATCGCGAAAAAGTTATTCTGCCATTAAAAATACTGAACTATTTTCATTTCATTAAAAATGATATATAATATGAATGTATTATGTTATATATTATGTTATTTTACTCTGAGAGGGTTCACGTGAAGTTGTACGTAATTTTGGTCTGAAATATCTAGCTGGTCTCGTTAAATGGTGATGATAAGCATGTGTCGGATTTGATTAACTTCAAATTGTTTCAATCAGAGGTGGAGTATATCGTAAACTCTGATGTGTGATGTTTTATGTGTGTTTTAGAAAGCTGTTACGGTAGTCTCCACATAAAAGCCTGCAGTCTAAGATCCGAATTCACCTGATCTCACCTGCTAGCGATGCAGATTAGAAATTTTTTCTATAAATTTAACCCTTTACGATTCCCTTCTCTTCAAAGAAAATTAACAACTACGAAAAACTGTCGATCATCATTCTGTTTTTGAAGATGCCTAGAGACAATGACAAAGGCTTTTTCTAGTCACAATTTTACCTTTAAAATTAGTTTTTAAGATCTCAGTCTGCTTAAGAGCCTGGTTGTCTTGCAATACTAAAGCAGTCTGGTTGAGAGCCGGGTTTTCCTGCATTAACTAAAGCAGTCCAGTTGAGAGCTGGGTTTTCCTGCATACTAAAGCAGTCCGCTTAAGAGCCGGGTTTTCTTGCCTACCAAATGCCAGGGTCTTAGATTGATGGAGACTATTGTAGTCAATTTGATACAATTGGTGAATCTTTTCAATGTTTATATTCATGACAACCTGTAACAATTAACTCTGTTAAAAATAGATTGTAATGATATTAATGAAAAAATGTTTCTTGTACTCGATTTTGTATGCAGCTTACTTGTATTCTTGTAATGCAGTTGAAAATAATTGAATATGGTGAATTTTTAAATGTGGTGCAATCTTTTTTGTCATTTTAAAACAAGTTACCTTATTTCATTTTCATTCTGCTCACTTTTAGTTCATGGGAAGAAAATTGGATGTGGCACTTATGAAAAATAATAGGAAAATAATTTATAGCCAGAAGGAAAAAAAATGACAAAGAAAGAGTTAAGGGGAAAGTTATTGTTGTTAAATATATTTTTTAAAACATAAGATAACGAAATATCACTGAAGGTTGAAATGGGAATTTGCTGATCTAAAGGGCATCCAAATTGAATGCACAATTTCATCCACTTTTCAGTACTTCTCGAATAGTAAGTTCATATTACATGAAAAAAATACTTCATCTTTACTTTAATTTCCTATTGTTTTTTTTATTTTTTACTTTAAAAAAAATTTGTTATGTTGTTTTTTTTGGGGTTTTTTTATTCACACATATCTATATCCACATGATATATGTATTTGAAATGATAATTCTTGTTGCAATAGCTATTGCCCTTAAATTATGTTGGGACAAAGGAAATGAAAGCTTGCATAAATGCAAATCATACGTTATTGTTACTAGATTGGAGAGCATGCACTCGACCGAAGTGAGCTGTTATTACATATATAATATGATGAAGTAAATGAATGTATTGGAAATAAGTGAATATATCAATGAAGGCATTTACATCCACCATCATCATCATTCTCTGCCTCGGGTCAGTAACCTTTTTGCATTGCATGTTTGGGCTGGATGACTCGCTATGGGCATTACTTACAAATCTCAAATATAGAATCCTGATATTTATTTAAGGGTCTGCCAGAATCATTTTGCTGGCTCGATTTGGCCTTCAGACCAAAGGTTTCCCTTGATGTGCTCCATGATGCTTCATTTTTTTTTCAAATTTCTTTTTCAATCAAAATTCTTCTATTTCTGCCAATGCTTTTTATGATACAGTTGACGATGTAGATAGGTTAGGAGGATGAAGAGCTAGAGGGAAGGGAAGGGGGGATTTTAAAAATTGGATCCAACGAACAGAGTTGAATTTTTACAATGATAACATTACATTTTAATGTCATAATTGAAGTGAGTTTTTTTTCTCTAAAACTGGATATTTGATGTTTCAATTTTATGCTAGAATCGCCACAATTTTATTATCTGTACTAAATAGGTATAGAAATAGTAGTAAATATAGTTTTGTTTTTTTACCACGTTCAATTATAATTTTTTTAATTTAAAGAAAGGTTTTTAAGAATAATATTCTCTGGTGCTTTTAAAAAAGTTATTATCGAACAAGCAGGGCATTTATTTGTATTAATTCATTACTTGTCAATAGAAGACTGTCGTCATTGTCAGTCAGTTTATATTCTTTTACGACTGTGCCACTCAAATGTCAAATTGATGTGGTGTATCATTGGTGCCCCAGTGTGATAGTAGCCCTGCCTCTCTTTACGCAGTTTTTATGAGATGATTTGCATTATATGAACCACATGAAATTGGTTCTTTCACTTTTTTAATTTAAATGTGTTGCTTATGACAATTATAATTTGTTGTGCTTATTTTTGTGTGAGGCGATGGAAGGGGATGGTTGTGGGGGTTTGCTTTGTTTTGGTTTGTTTGCTTGTTTAAAAAAAAATGATTTCTCTTCATTTAGCTTGGTGGATTGATGTGTGTCATTTATCAGTTGCCATGAAAATTTTATATCGCAAAATGTATGATGAATGTGAACAGCTTTTTATAAGCACTGCAAAACATTCTTTATTAATATTAACAATACAATACACGCCCATGAAATAGATTGTATGTCCTCTTCATTTATCACTTGCCTCTTTTTTATTTTTTAAAAATTGTTAATGTTTAGATGATGAACAAAGAAGAAAAACTGATAAAGTAAAAGTAGTATATGATTGTTTTGATTATTTACTATTCTCAAATATAATTTGATGAGTTTTTTAAAGATATAAAAAAGAAGTGTCTTGACAGATGACAAACTTAAACCTGCCAATGGGACAATTTCCAGGTGTTAAAACAGTTCCCAGGTTTGGAATTGAAAATCACAGGCTTTTGTGCACAGTATTTATCTCATAGTTTTTCTTGAATTTTCCAGGGAGTTTTTTTTTGTTTGTTTTTGTTTTGTTGACAATTCCCAGGTTTTCACAGGTTTTCGGCTATTTTGTGGTTGGCATTGCCTGCAATAAACTTTTGACATGTTAGAGTTGTTGACTCTGTCATATGACTTTTAAATTGTTGTTTGCGGTTCCCTACTTGACACTGTATGACGCGTTGAAAACATCTCAACCAGCCAGAAGAAACTGGCTGAAGCCTGTGATGAGTGCTCTTCTAAACTTCTGCGTTCTTCTCTAGTTTTTACTTTTTTTTCGAGTAAAAATAATTGTAGTCATTTTAGCAGTTAAATTGCTTTGTATTGACAGTCAAAGTCTTTGAATAAAGAGGAAAAGAGTGAGAACCAAAGATATACCACATTCCTTCCTTTGACTTTGTGCAATGGTAAAGAGCCCAGTGAGTTGATTTCTTTATTTATCAAATATATTCCATTAGGTGGGACGTCAGGTGGACCGGGGGCTGTTTAAAAAAATAAAATAAAAATACTTTTGATTAATTTTTAATCAATATTCAATGATAAAACAAAAACATGGACACCAATAGTGGTAAATAGCAAGATTAAAATCTGGGAATTAGTACTCTTGACATAGCATTGAAGTTGATGAACTTACAAATTCATAATGTTTTTTTCTGTACTTCCAAGATAACAGGCTCAAGTTGTCTTTCTTTATCAGTAAGATACAGTACCTTTTGTTATCAGGTGTGGTGTATCTGTAAGGTCAAGCTGTGGGGGAGAAAACCCAACTAAATAAATTTTCCTATTCTATTTCAAAATGAATTACCCTGGTCCATTTCTTGTCCTTGCCCAGTTGATGTCCCAAGTGGCCCATTACATTGACATTCACCAATACTTTTATAGATAACTTTCTGTTTATAGTTTTATTTTGTCTCTTTTTTTTCTGGGAAATATTCCACTGACAAGAAAAGCTATATGTTACTTTTATGATATATGTGTATAGATATATATATGTTATATTATAAATATCATTCATATTCTTTTGCATTTTGAATAGTACATCTATTCAGTCTTTTTCCTTATACTTAAAAAAATTATATGTTATATATGTATATTAAAGGGTTGTTTTTTTACTGTCATTGTCATAAATTGAAAGTACAATTTTCATTTCATTGTAAGATTAGAGGTGTCAGTCACTGCAATGTCAATTGACTAATACATCTTTATTTGTAATATTATGATTAGTTTTTTTCCAATTTTGTCATTTGAATGTATATGGGATCCCTAATTAGGTTGTGTCAGTTTCTAAATTTGTGTTGAATTACAAAAATTAATACTGCATGTTTATATTCAATTTTAATGAGTCGGTAAACGTTGATTTGATAAAGTCATGAATTTGTTACAGTATTGTCTTTTGCTTCCCCTCATAAACATGCATGCCAGCATGGGGTTTGAGGAATCATCAAGGAGGGTCTCCTTCTGGAACTGTTTTGTTTGTCAGTGTTATATTGAATCACTACGAAGGAATGAGGGCTGCTGCTAGAAGCTAAAAATCTGAATAAAAGGTTTGCAAAAAAAGGAAAATGGTATAACTCCATGTGTAAAACAAGTAACAAAACGTTCTTGCCACTGACAATTAGACCAGGAAATCAAGGAAAATGCCAGGTTTTGGGATGGAAATCTCAATGTTTTAAATTCTAATTTCCCCCTTTGTGGATTTCCTGTAATTTTTTTCTTTCAGACACTCTCCTGGTTTGGATGATATCGGTTTGGTGGTAGGTTTGGTTTGAAGTTGATTTTTTTTAATTTTTCAATTTCAGTTTCTTTTGTCCTGAAAAGATACTACATTCATCCCATTCTGGTAAATAAAATTTTGGTTTGACTTGATCATTTTTCATGTCCCAGAAATATATCAACTGAAGTTCTTGAAATGCTAAAAGTTAATGCAAACAAGAGTAAAGAATGGCCAGCATTCACACCTTTTATTTGAGAAAAAAAGTCTTGAGGCTGCAAGATTGACAACCTTGTAGTAAGTGGACGGTATTTAGTAAGTAATTTAGGGAGGCACTATTATATTATATAACTGAATGTGAATCCACTCTAAAACTAAGGGTGTCTCTATCTCATGAATTAGACCCAAAAATGACGTATTTGTAAATTGTCATCACAATGTACAGCAATCAATACTTCCATTGCCATATATTTATAGAGATGTATAATATTGATATAATACATTGTTTATTCTTGTGATTAAGCCTGTCACTAGTCATCCTGTCCAACGTCATTTTCTTTGCTTTGCTTAAGTGATAGTAACAATTTCCAGTAACAGTACAAAGAATATGGTTTGTTTATTTGGTTTTCGCTGCATAAGCCGCAATGTTTTTATAAATATATATATATGGTTTTATAGTAAGCAGCGACTATATCGTCATTTTAAACTGCTAGAGTAAGATTTAAACATTAATGAACATTTTCACTTTTGTTAAGCTTGGTCATTAATTAAGTCCTAAACTTGTACAGTTTTAATTAATACCACTGAACTGAAAGGTGCAATCAATTCGTGAAATGAAATTATCCAAGCAATCTCTTTAGAATGATTTTGTTTTTGTTTTGATTAAAATGCAAAGATAGCTAGAAGATGAGAATGTTTGTGTTCTAAAACTTATTTTCACTAAATTATTGAATCAACTTTTGAGACAATGTGAAGACAGCTAGACTTGATCAGGTGGGTGTTTAAATTTTTTTTTTTATGAAATGTTAATTTTCATTAAGTTTTTGAATCAATGAATTCATGTTCTAAATTATTTGATTGAAATCTGTATAATTTAAATGATTTTTTAAAATGGATGCAATTGGAACGATCTTGAATGTATTGACAAAAAATAGTAAAGATTAACATAAAAGAATTATGAATTCAAAGACAACTGGATTTGAGGATTGTTTTTTAACATTTATTTTTTCATCAACTAATTTCAATGAATAAGTGGTATTTATTTTATTATTATTATATAATTTTAGTTATCACCTGACATTGTTTTCCGTGATGCCAAAATGTCTTGTCATTTTTTCATTTCTCATGCACAAAATTACAAGGCTTTAGCTTCACCCAGCAATTGTAAAATTTATTACAATTTAAAAACCTGTGAAAAGTACATGATCTGCCTATTTATTTTTAGCTATATTATGGTTTGCCGAGACTGAGTGAGTGTTTCACAACCAATTTGTGAGGAAGCTTATGTTGATGTATGAAAATTGGTGAGTGTTTCACAACCAATTTGTGAGGAAGCTTATGTTGATGTATGAAAATTGGACTTTTACAAAAAATTCAGGTTTGGCAGCTGTCAGAATCTTCTTCCGAAGATTTAGGGTATCCATGTGATTATGTTTCGGTCGTTGACAATCTTAAATGGCCAATTTGGACACTGCTAGCTATCCTTCTCGTTTATGGTGTCATTTTCAATATTTTCGTTTTACCTATGAATGAACACCTTCAACTGGTCATGAACATTCAATAAATATTGCCACTCACTGAGACTACCATTCAAGGTTTGGACAGTAGGCTGACCACCTGCTCGTCGTAAATTCCTGACCCGTAGAAGCTTTGTCCGTGTTCATTTCTAAGTCCTTCCATAACCTGCTTGGCAGGAATAGCAATAGCAATATTAAATTCAATTTTGATCCCTCAAGTTTTGACTGTGGTATGATATTTTTCACACACAATCAGTACAAGTGTTCCTGCATTCTATGCTCAACATTTCTGCTGACTTTCCACAAAAAAACAAACCCGAACAAACAACAGACTATCATCACATATGTTGGTATGAAAGAGGCAACAAAATTTTGATGTTAATGTTAGGTTTTTACGTGGGAACATTTCATAGCATATGTAATTCAATCAAATGCTCTTCTCATTAAAAGTAATATTGTTGTATTGATGCAAGATTTCTTGAACATATACATATTATGTTGACAGAAACAACTTTGCTTTTTATTGTAAATCCATCATACGACGACCTGTCAAATTCAAGATATATGGAATATAATAATATAAATAATGTCTTTTGTTTTCCCATAATTAGATGTGTGTTTGTCTCAACAAACATTTATGTGATGCTTTTACATTACTTTACATGCAATGCTGATACTGATATTATTATGAAAATGGTTTCTTTGCGTTCATGGTAATATTTTTAAGTTTCAAAATTATTGAAAAGAAAGGCATTTTTCTAAATGTTATAGATACTCAATTACTCTTATTACCAAACATTCAGTACAACTAAAAATGTCAGAGCTGTGCCATTTCATTTTGCACTAATGTGATTTATGTAACAGTAACAACAGGTTGCTCGCCTGCTGGATCAACCTACCAAGTGCGATCTCCAGTGAACGACAAAGTCTAAAGAATTACCAAAAAAAACCGTAACAAAACCCTTAAATGAATAATGGCACATTACTATTAATTATTCAGGTTTTCTCGCTTGTAACTAGATGTGTTAAATAAAGTCTGCATGGCAGTGCTGCCCCCCCAGACCGTTGATATAACTCCATATATGACAATATTTTTCCTTCCGATTCATTTGGACCTATGGCACGATATATAATAGTTACGTCATGAGCTTGATGGAGGCGAGAAATTTAAAAGGTACTGTCACTGTCAGTAATAGTTAACCAGAGAAAAAAAATAATGACGCTCAGTCGGCCTTTCCTTTGCCTTTTGTAGACATTGTTTCAAGATTGAAATTTCTTATAATTAGTTTATTGGATTGACCGCTAGCTGATGATGTACTGCGTTATGCGTTATAAAGGACTTTATTTGATTATGACATTCAGTAATTTCTTTATATTATAATTCATAATTGCCAGTTGTTAACAAAATTGAAATGTTGCATCGTTGTCGCTTTGGGTTTCATGTGGAACTGTTATTGTAGTCTTTTCTGCTTTGGTTTTTACTTCATTCTCTTAATTTTGTATCAATTTTATATGTCTTCTAGGTCAGAAATAAAATGTCCGCAACAATATTTCTTAAGATTCTTTTTATTTTGCTTCTTTTTTATCTATACTACTATATTATAACACTTGTGTGACACGGTGACTGAATCAAACATGGTACTGACACACAAACCTTGTGTGTGAGAGTTAAGATAAGAGGGACAGGAGAGAAAGAGTGGGGAATAGAAAGAGAGAGCGTGAAAGACATGGGAGTCTGGGCGAGGATGCCACAAAGGTCAATAAAAACTTTGTGAACCCAGAGGAACTGAAGAAAGTTCTTTAGAGCTTTGAGGCCCATAGAGCTGATGCATAACATGAAGCGCACAGTGACATTATGTCATCCTTCTTGATGGGATGCTTGGTCTATTGTAGATTACATCCCGCATGTCTACACCTGGGTGGAGTGAGACAATTGGAGTAAAGTTTCTAGCTCAATAAAAAAGAGGAAACTGGGATAGGATTCAAAGCTACGACCTTCGCCATGAGAGTCCGTTGTCCTTACCACTCTGCCATTGCGCCTCCTTAATAAGGGTAAGAGGAACTGAAGACTTGATAATTCTCTACTTAAGAAGAGCTCTGAAAGCGCTTGTGAATTGGGACTTCTGCCAGTCAAAATTTTAAAAACAAATCTAACAAGAGCTCACAAAAGTAGTGATTGATAATAGTTTATTAAATTTTCATAATAAGTCCTAACAAAGTAATTTTTTTTTGTACAGAAGTAGGACGAAACAAAACAGCAAGTACATCGGGAAGAGTTTTGTTATAAAACTATTTCAGCTGGCCCAAAACATAATATGAACCACCACCGCCTTCCACCCCAAAGTACTCAAATAAGCAAAAACATAACCCTAAACAAAACAGAACTCAATTCCAAACCACCTTAAAAGGGACTGATTGGTTTTGACAACCAAAATGTATCATATGCTCACTTTGCACATTTCTGGCATCTTGAACAAATCAGTCTTAAAATTGTGTGATCATGGATCGAATTTGATTACCTGTTCAAAGGGACAAGGTGCCTGGATGGTTGCTTGTCTGCCATTCTTTTATGCATGTAGCGTATCATGTGTGTATGTTAGATAATCATAGATGATTATGATCCTTCTCATCCTTATAAATCATTGGAAAATTTCCTTAACGAAAATCTCAAACATCTCAAGACCTGACCAGTTCGAGACTTCTTTGCTACACTGTATATATAATGTTAAGGTTTAATCTTTTACTTTTATGACAACAGTAATAGGGTAGTTCAAATATTACTACTATAATACTACATATAGACTAACATTGAAAGGTACAAGACTTTTTGAAGAAAAAAAATGCAGTAAAAACCAGGACCTATTGACACATTCCCCTAGTTCAAGGTTAAAAAGGTCCCCATTGACCCCGCGTC
>JARDUL010023763.1:2154-12943 GCA_030265205.1 Dirona pellucida | reverse complement strand
GGATACGTTTTACCTAGGTCTGCGCATCGATACCTTCTGCCTTGTACACTGTCCTCGGCCAGACACAGAGCTGGTCCATACACTGTTTCATTAAGGTACTACAGGGAACCGATAACAAACAAACAAGTATATAATATGTAGATGGCGTAGGTATCAGTTGTTAGCTTCCGGGGAAAGGAAAGTTTGACTGTTGATTCTAGATGGGCAAAAATAAGTTGGCATGAAGCGTGCACTGAATTGCAATTACACCAAAGCAATGGTAATTTAACATTACGTTCCCTGAAATGGATAGAAACTCAATGCTATTTGTCCATATTAGAAACCAGTCTCACTCTGTCAGTGAACCCATACAAGATAGGAGGAACTATGAGTCGGCAATTGAAGACAGGCAGGTTATCAGCCCAGTAACCAAAACCATGTGTACCTGATCTGGAAGTGACGATCATTTTTGTGTTTCTAGACGGAGGACAACTCAACAAGGCACCTCCCACGGCAGGGGTCGTAAGGTCAAGGTGATGGCGGCAGGCAGAGGTTTTTTTCTGCTTCAATGTGGGAGTTGGTTGGCGACCTTCACCCTCTTCAACAACATCATCATCATCATCATTCTCCCCCATCTCTACCTCCTCTTCTTTCCTGGCTTGTTCTTTCATTTTCCTGTGGAAACATGGTCAAAATCAAAGGTCTGGATTTACATTTTTTAACAAAACACAACTCTTAACTTAAATTTTTTCAATTATTTTCAAAAACAACGTTTGAAAAACAAATTTCAGGCATGAAACACAGGAAAATATGAGTATGCAATCAAAAACACATCCCAAACAGAGACGTTAGTTATTATTTGTTTCATGTCCTGAAGCAGTAGGCTAAATTTCTATTTCTTTAATGCAATTTAGTAATCTTTTCCTGCCAAATGTTTGTTTTTTTGTCCATCTAGATTTAAGTACTGGCAATGAACGAGAGTTTAGACACGTTTCCACCAACCTTTGCTGTCGTGTCAAGGCCTGCCCGTCCTCACGGAGACGTGTCATTCTACGGCCAGTGCGCGTCGATGACTTCTTGGGTTCCTTCACTTCCTGATCACTGACCGACGCCTCTTCCTCCAAATCTTCCACTTCCACGTCATCGGACACGATAGGGGAATCCCGTCGTAGTCTCGCCACTCTAATGGTTTATAAAGGACAGAATTTCTAATTGGATGATGTCATCTATAACATATATCGTATTCATAAATAAATAGGGAGCGGGCGATGATGGTAAAAAGAACAATACTTGTAAAATATTGGAGTACAATAAACAAGAACAGACATAGGATTTAAAAAAACCAAAAACCGTAACAGTCTAGTCTGTCTCAATCATTCTATAATCATTTCCACTTAATCGCAACTTCGGACAATCACAACAATTTCCGTGTTGTGATTAAACGTAGCGGACTGAAATTAGAACTGGACAACATCACTCACCTCTTGTCCACCCTGGGAGCATCCAGATCCAAGGCCCTGACCGTGGAGGAGACCTGAGAATCCAAGTCCCAGCACTCTGTCTGTTTTGCCATCAGCTGGACCAGGTGTTCCCTGGAGAAATGCGTCCCTTGGGCCCTCTTTCGATATTCCATTGCCCGCCGTCTCAGCTCGACCACTTCCGCAAACCAGTTGGACATGGGAACGCTGTCTGAATCGCTGGTGTCCTTCTTGCTGTCAACGTCTTTTTTCTGGTAGAATTTTCAATAATGATAAGATTAGAAAGATTCTATATTTTTGTTTTTGTTAAAGCTACGCCTAATTAATTTCTTTCAGTGATAGTGATGCACATAGGAACCACACACACAAATACAAGTCGACTTTTCCTATAAGGATGTAAGGAGAATAATTCTTTCTCCTTCTCTCTCTCGTTTTCTGCCTGAATCATTCATTCTCAGGAAGACGAAAATCCTGAGCAACAGAAACAACCAGACATGCAAAACCTAGAAATCAAAACTTGAGAATTCTTAGAAAAGCCTGAGAAGTTCAAGGAAAAAGCCCAAAAAACTAAGACTGACCTAACCCTAAAAACCAAGACTAACCGAACCCATAAAACCAAGACTTCAAGAGAAAAATAGTGTGGAAAAAAACCCCCCCAAAAAACTTGAGAGATCATTGGCCAGTGCAATCTACAGAAAAAATCTAAGACAAGTAGGTAATCAGCCCACTTAATCATATGACTCTTTTTTGTTGTTGTTGTCGTCAAATCACACAATCTGTCCATCATGGATGTTACCTCAGTAGCTGGCATCATCTGTGGAGGGTCTGCCCCCTTCCAAGCCCCCTTCCTGCTGTAGTAACTGGTCGGAGCCTTGAAATTGGCTTGGTACTCGGATCCAAGACGTCTGGGGAAACAACGATAAATGGTCATTGGAAGTAGATGGGTGACGTGTGTGTGTGTGTGCGAAGGGGGGAGTGTTTATAGACGTGCTTTCACTTTCTTTCTTTATCAAATTTCCTTTCTACCTTTCGGTGTAAGGTTGAGTGAGGACAAGGTGTGTGAATGTGTGTGTGTGTGTGTGGATGGGGGAGTGTTTATGGACGTGCTTTCACTTTCTTTCTTTACTAATTTCCATTCTACCTTTCGGTGTAAGGTTGAGTGAGGACAAGGTGCGTGAATGTGTGTGTGTGTGTGTGTGGATGGGGGAGTGTTTATGGACGTGCTTTTACTTTCTTTCTTTATCAATTTCCTTTCTACCTTTCGGCGTAAGGTTAAGTGTGGACAAATTTTTGCCATTGATCTCTATCCAGAGTCTTCCTCTTTGCATCCAAATACCTACACCCTCTCTTTTCTATTACCTCTGATATTGTTTATTGCCATACTTTCCTTGGTCTACCTCTTAGTAATTTACCTTGTTGCCTACATTCTAGAATTGTTTCGGAATCCTAATTTCATTAATTTGATTTATTATTAAAAAAATTATAGGGCAACACCAGTCACTGATGTATATTTCCTCTCAGTCTCAAATGTTAAAAATAGAAAAAAATCTAACTATTTGTCTGATGGCAATGGCATGGTTTCACATCACATTCAAGTCCCATCTGGATTAATTAACGACAGTTTTCACTGACCCACTAAACCATGACATCCCACCTTACCTGATTTTACCATGACTCTTTGTCAACTTCTCCTTCAACTCAGCCTCTCCACTTCCTTCCTCCTTGGCATAAGAGTCATTTGGTTTTGCTTTACGCAGGTCAGCTGGAATGCAGAAAAAAAAATCGGGGGAAAATGTTTTAGACATTCAATAACTGTCACAGGCTCAAAATAAAATAACTCTAATTAACAAATATAAACTCATTCATTAAGACAAAAATATCTTGTTTTTTGAATTAATTTCAGTATGTCAGAGGTAGGTGGTGGGGCTGCCACTTTCAGTCTTCTTTCCAGCTCTGTCATCTCTTACAACACCTTCCAGTGTGACTACGATTGTCGGAGTGGAGTGGAATCCATTTTGTAGTGTGCACACAGAAAGGCATTATATATATAATGGCTTTTTCATCTTCATTAACATGCACAGACAAGTGCCTGTAGTCTACGAGATCAGTGGAACCAAAACAGCAATCTTTATTCTTATTTGGTACGAATAACGAAAGCTGATTATATACGTTAATTGACATACCTCCAGCACTCTTGCTTCGCTTGACCTGGGAAAACAACAAATAAAAATCAAGGTATTACTTTTTCTGAAAAAGGAGTCTAATAGATTCTAATCAATTAATGCGGAGTGTAAAATAATGATAATAATAAAACTTGTTTAAACTTTTGAGTTCTTAAAATGTAAAAATACTCAACATTTTCAAGCCAAACACACTGCTTTATTAAAGACAGTGGGAAAAAAATAAACTAAGTATGTCCTGGCCATGTCCATAAATGGAATCGTGGACGGGCGTTGCTGGCAACTGTTGGTGTTGTCAAACAACATTTATCGTGGCTAGTTAACCTTCAAAGCAATTTAAAAACATAATGAAATATATCGCCTCACTGACGTTTGTGTCTTTAGGTAAGACACTTAGCCCTGCTTACCTCGTCCTATTGGAGTCATTGTAAAAAAAAATATGTATTTATGTCTATCTGGCAAAGTGAGGCGTACTACTTGTTCCGTTGAATTCCCAGGGCAATTATGCTACTGTAAAGTAGATGTCTAAAACTGTTAGATAGAGAAACCGGGGAAAACACCAGTCACAAGGATGTAACATTTTTTCACAGAATGTCCTATGACTGAGATAGAATTAAATAGTCATACAAGAGAACATTTACCGTGGGTTTCTTGCTGACGTCTTTGTCTACATTATTGTCGTTGAGGTTCAAACTGCCGCCGACGTCCAGAGGTTTCCATGGCTGGAACTCTCTCTTGTATTCGGACATTTTTGGTATGGACTCGTTCTTGTACGGTCCCAATTCTGTGTTGCTGGTGTACACAATCTGGACAAAGACAGACACAAACACGATAGGAATGAATCGGGAAGCGGAACATTCGATCATCATTCAAATCTACATCACATATCATTATGACAACATGCCAAGCTGTAGACTGAACGGCTGACTGGATACAAGACTGCCATGGTAGCACAAAGGTGAAGAATATAACGAAGAATGTTGATGGCATATCATTAAAAAGTAAATGTTAAACTGAAACAAAATACATTGTCTATTTGCACAGCTGCTCAAGTTCAAGTTGATAAGATGCAAAAGACATACTGCAATATGCTCATCACTTCAAATCTTATAACACCTTCACTTACTTGAGACTTCACAGCTTATGAATGACACGTCATTTTTTTTCTTTTCTGAGGGGGGAACCTAGAGATGCACTTCTCCCCTCTATCCACTTTTTAAATCTTATATTTCATTTGTATTTTCGTCGTATGCTATTTGATAAAGGGGAAACCCGAAACGTCATTTTAAGTAATTTGTCACTAATACAAGCTTGTACTATACACACCACTATTTTTTAGCCTATTGTTAAAAATCTATGCATTTGCAAAATGCTGCAAGTGCACTTTGAAAAATTACACATCCCATATAATATGTTAGCTATAAATAGAATAACAAAACCAACTTCTCACCTGTTCGGCTGCAAGCAGAGGAGATGCCTTCATCCCATTCTTCCACTGAAACTGTTTCTGGTACTCTGAAAATTTTTTGATGGGCCTTGGAGGTGCTACTCCTGCTTTGTACTTCAATGCGTACACCGCCTGCAAATCACAAACAGGTAGAAATTTCAATCAAAAATATTTTTTTTTACACTTGACTGACATACAACATCAATCTATTAATTGTAGTCTACTAATTCATGGTCAAAACAATCTTAACAATATCTCTTTGTAGTCATTGTATCATCCATCTCAGTATGTGACAAGTTATTTTGTCGATTTCCCCCATTTAAAACTTGACCTTGCTATTTGGGAAGTACCGAAAATAATAAAAAACATGCAATTATGTGCTCAACCTTCCAGAATATTTTGTTCTAGTCTTGTCAATTGTCTCTCTCCAACACTGCAACATTTTCTTACAAATATTCAGTTTCTCTCTTTCGTTTGCTGGTTCATTTCTATTTGTAATGGAGGCGTGATGGCTGAGTGGTTGAGAGAGCAGATTTTCATGGTGAAGGTTGTGGGTTCGAATCCTATCCCAGTCACTTCACCTTGTTGTTTTTCTTGGCCAACAAACTTCACTCCAATTACCTCACTCCACCTAGGGTGAAATAATGGGTACCAGCTTACAGCTAGGGAAATAATCTGCAATAGACCAGCGTCCTATCCAGAAGGGTGACACATTGTCACTCTGTCCGCTTTACGCTACGGAAACCGGGATAAGCACTAGCTCTATGGGCCTCAGGGTGCCTAACGACTTACTTTTTTTTTTTTTTACACCAAAGACAAGACACGTGAACCCAGACTACACAAAACCTCTCAACTTACCGGAGCCTCTGGAGCAGATATTGCCACTCCTTTCTTCATGTTGGTCTGGACCCCCTCATTCATCACAGACACTCCTGGCTTGTCTCCCTTGTTTCCATGGTTACCGAAGGCCGTCTCTGATTTAAAATCCCCTCTCCTGATAACCACAGTCTTGGAAGACTTTTCCTTCTCCAGACTGTCCCCGAGGACGTCCTTCAGGTCCTTGTCCTTCAAGGCGTCCTTGACCTCGTCCAAGTCCAGGGACTTTTCCACCCTGGGGGCGGGGGGCGGGGACAGGACGTCAAGGCTGTCTGACTTACGGGGTGGGGATCGGGAGATAGGTGGGTGGCGTTCCTTCAGTAAGGGTTTCTAGTGGATGGGTGGAAAGGGTTTCGTCTTCATTATTATTTCACTGAAGCACAACATTTTTCATGATATTTCAAATCTAGACTCAATTATACCATATCTTTTCTTTTTTTTCCCCAATTCTGAAAAACACATAATATGTATATTATATCAACCTAGATTAAAGTGAAATGTCAAGAATTTATTTTAAAAAACCCCCAAAAAACCCTGTACAAACCCTTAAGATAACATTGAATAGAAAGACCAGAAAAAAAGGAAAACAACAAAAAACAAGAAAAATCACAAAACAACGAAACGTACTAATGCACCCAATGCCGGTCCTCAACCACATAGAAATGCAGAGGACAATGTTCTTATATTCATTTATGACTTTAAATACTGGTAGGACATTTTCGAATATGTTCCAAACTCCTGGTTATTCACATCTCGTATCACTTCCCGTAAAATTAAGATTTGGAATAAAAGCGGTTTGGATCGTCTCTAACTAGTTCTCACAATCCTCAGTGAAAATATAGAGTATGTAAATTAGATTCAATGATTGACTGCACAAAACGCAAAACGGCCTTTATCAAAGCAACAGTTAACAAGGAACAATCACAGGTAAAACATAGATGGGGTGGAGGTGGGAGTGGGGGTGCGAAGGAGTGTCTTACAATCCTCTTTTGCATCCTGAGCTGTTTGTTGGGTGGCGCCTCCTCGTCCATGTTTTCTTTGTTCTTGTAAATCTTGGCCTGAGTCTTGGGATTCTTGGCCTTGTAGCGGACATTCTCAGAAAACTTGTCTTGACTCCCTGAACAGGAACAAAAATCACATAGAGGCGAGGTCTACATTTTTTTGTCACTGATTAAAATCTTAACTCATATAATTTGTTTTAATCATCATGAATACAATTTTGACCAACAATAGGTGAAAACCGTTTGCTTGGGTTTTCCATTTCCCAGAGATTGATCTATTGTGAGTACAAAGAACTGTGACAAACACCTTTCCAATGGTGAATAAGAAATCTTTTGATTTTTTTTTTCTCTGTACTTCTTGAATAGCAAGGTCAAATTGCTGGGAAAAATCTTCCAACTATCTTAACCCATTGCATATATATATAATATATATATATATATATCTTTCAGTATGCTCTAGACGATCTGGGAGTCAACAAAATAACCATTTATATCTATTACTGCCACAACAATCTTTACCAATCATTTATGTATCTTGGCAACCATAATTCAGGTAGCATATGTGCCGATCTTGTAGAGAATAGTTTAAAAATTCCTGGGGTAAATGTGCTACTATAAAGCACTTAGGGCATGATGATGATCGTTGATAAGCGCTACATAAATGTCATTCATTCAATCTTTTGAATCACTGCCAGTTGTATTGCTAATTTTAAATGGGCAACAATCATCAGTAGGAAGAGTGCACTAATTAATTGTCACAAACATTCTCACCTAGCAGTGTGTATTCGGCATCTCGGGTGGAACTTTGGTAAAATTTGGTGGACAGGGAGGTTGGCGGACCACCCAAGCGTTTCTTGTGCTGTAGTTGGGGTTCATGGGATATCGCTGGATGGGGAACGAGGCAAATAGTTAGTTGTTAGTAATATGTAGAAATATATTAACAAGATCACGTTTTTGGCCTCTTCAACTATAATTAACCATTTTTAAAATCATCATTGTGATTAATTCATCATTTCACTTCCATCAGCTAACAATCTCACCTTTACTTTAGATCTGATAAAATATTTTTGAAGAGTTACAACAAATTCTTAGAAACTATAGACATGCTAATGACATTCTGCACCCTTTCCTACATATTTTATCATTTGACTCTTTGATTGAGAAAAAATTACACTCTATGTATAATAAAAAAAATCAATGTTATCATTTTGCTTATTATTATTATATATAATCAATTATAATAATCAATATATTAATCAAATCAAAATATAATTTGAAAAAAAAGAAAGCCAAAAGCAAAGCAAAGCCACGATTACAAGGAAAGAAAAAAAACAAACATGCACACATCCAGTTAGCTTGAAACTAAAATGTTACAACTGTATAGTGTGAAACAATAAAAAAAAAATAAAAAATCAAACAACATAATATGTTGTAAATCCATTAGGAAAAGAGGAAAAAATAAAATTGAACCCAAAAGGCCTAACCCTAATGCTATTTCTAGATAGTAAATTGAAATAATCAATTAGTTTGCTTTGAGTGACAAGAGAATTAATCAAAAGGATGTGCAAATATGATGGTCGTCATCCAGCGGATGACCAGATTGAGGGGAAGGGACCTTATCATCACAGTAAAATTGTAAGATGTGTAATATATATATATCTAATATCTATGTTCCAAAGGGATTGAAGAAATGATAATGATTTAGATCCAACAATGCAAATCTCTTTTAAAACTGAAACTCTTCAGAAGGACTTTTGTCTTTGTTGTGATTTTAGATTTCTAAGGTATATATCTCTGTGTAGTATTAATTAATGTTTTGTTTCATGTATAGCTTTGCCTCTGTGTGTCGACAGTATTGTTGTTGTTATTGATGTTGATGTAACTAGCGCCTTAGAGGACATACGTAAAATTTGTGCACTTAAATAAGTTTTTATGTTATTTCTATTTCTATCATCATTATTCAATAGAAATAAATTGCATGATAGGATAAGAGTAACAGATAAGAGAGTCAGTATGGATGAATCTGTCATTTCATTATGAGCTTCTTACCTGTAAAGGTAATCTAGACAGATATCTTCACACAAGAATTCTCAGGAAAAAACAAGTGAGAAATCATTTTCTGATTTTTGACTTTTTCAACTTTGGGTGCAAAATACTTTTACTTTTAATGTAAACAAAACATAAAAATAAACATGAAACACTAAATCAGCACTGCAATTTATGGGGGGAAAAAGCAAACAAACCCCCCCCCCCAAAAACAACCAAATCGACGGTGACAGTCGCAAACCATGTAAGTCTGAAATTAGGTCAAGTTCTAATTTTACCTCAAATGTAAAGAGGAAAACCCCCTCTCAGATTGAAAGCATGGTGTGCAAGTTTTGAGCGGCAATGTGAAAAAGACACTTAGACTTGGAATTGTGATAATTAGTGGGTAAAAAGAGCATTTAAACAGTATTTTGTGTTTTTCTCGAAAGCATTAGTTTTGGACTTACACGGTTTGCGGTTGTCATCGTCGATACGCAAGACTGTCAAAAGATAAAACCTTGGATTTAATTCATATCTTACTGAAACTGGTGTGCCAAGTTAAAACAATAATTCTAAAAAATTAACTTACGACATAATCTTCATGATCTGGTGACTTACTTTTTACTTCAGAAAATGGTATTAGATTAATATCAGAATTAATTGAAAGTCTGGCATAATAAGCTTGATACAAATGTATTATTTTGCACAAAAAAAAAGAAACTTCAGAAAATGGTATTAGATTAATATCAGAATTACTTGAAAGTCTGGCATAATATAAGCTTGATACAAATGTATTATTTTGCACAAAAAAAAGAAAAGAAAGGGGGGTGGGGGGTGGTAGCCTTTACAGGAGAAAAATTATATAAAGGGCAAAAGGAGTTTGAAATCTGAATTAAATCAAAGTTGAAGCAAAGTTACAAAACAAGTGGAAGTGGAATTTATAAAATCTAAAATCTTGACACTCTAGACAAACCTAAATGATCAGAATTTATCCCGGCAACCTCTTTGCCCATTTGTTCTTCTACAGACGGTGACTGATGAGGAGCAAATTGACGACTGTACTCAGTGGTGCTCTGGAAAAGCACACATTGAATAATTCATCCTTCAAATGTTATATCATGATTATTTAAGTTCAAGGGCGGGTTGGTTGGTTGTTTTGATAGAATGGAAATGATGACACATAATGCCCCCTCTCCCTGTTTCTGTCAGCCACTGCTACAAGCAGTTATTAAATAAAAAGATATTATTATTGCGAAGATTTCCCTCAAACTATAACGAGTCAGGGTTAAGGTACAGTCAACCCCAAAGGGTTGAAGAAAGTGAAAGAAAATACAAGTATGGGGATTAACAGCTTCAATAAAAACGTTCAAGTGACTTGTCTAACTTGCACATAATAAAAGAAAGGTTTCAATCTGGAGACAAATGTCTTGATGTCCTGATAACGGTTTGATGACCAAAATATATTGTATGTTAGTCTAAAAATAGCCATGGCCTGCATTTGTGATAGGTGGAAGCTTCTGATAGATGGCAGAGCCAACCTATATTACATGCATATATTTTTCGTAATCTCCATTGAAATGATAAGAATGAGAGACTTTAATAATCATAGCACAGCATATCTGTGTAAAAAAATAAAGACAGAAACACACAAGAACCCCAAAACAGTTTTCCACTTTCTTCACATGCTTTCACCATATACTCGTTATATGTTATGTAGCAGTTAATATTGTATGGAAAGAGACAGTGGTGGTGGAGGAAAGTCAACAGTAAGGGGGGGGGGGGGGGGTATATTTTAATACAGCA
>JARDUL010023653.1:0-12945 GCA_030265205.1 Dirona pellucida | reverse complement strand
CTCTCTCTCTCTCTCTCTCTCTCTCTCTCTCTCTCTCTCTCTCTCTCTCTCTCTCTCTCTCTCTCTCTCTCATTCAGATTTAGGTAAACATCTACCCAAACTCACATATTGAAACAAGCGTGTCTACAAACAAAAAACGGAAAATCATTTCGCTATGTCAAGCTCAGAATGCAAAAGCATGTTAATGATTTTTAGCAGCGTTATTTAAAAGTTATCGATTATCATAGCTAGTCATACACACAAAAAATAAAACATTATTATGTTAAGGGTGCATATAATTTATCGCGCACATCAGTAAAATACCTCAAAATATTTTAAAAAAAAGCAGAATAAGCAAGAATTGGAGCAAATTCCTCATAAACATAAAAAAAAAGATAGAACTGAAAAGGGTTGACTTCATATGATTGTTTTAAATAATTTAAAGTATGAATGATGAAACAACCGATGACAAAAAAAGGAAGAAATCGAAAAAATCAATACGATGTTTTAATGATAGAAAAAAGACCAATGGGTCGTAAATGATCAATACGATGTTTTAACGAATCTGTAGTCAGTAGATGAGGCACGATGGTGTAAGTATTACAACCGATATTCCGGAATGGATAGGTACAAGTCACAACCGTTGAATGAGATATGTATGCCCAGCATTGGATGCATGGGCTCTTTGGATACAGATGAAGAACTCTGGGGCGAGAGCTGACTTTTCAAAATATGAATTTTTATTTGACAGTACTGATACACTTGCTCCTCCAATTCATTTTCTAAAACAGGGGGGTCAGTAATCTACAGCCCATGAGTGAGATCCAATCGCATTCAACATAGCTGGCCTGCTAACCTCGGAATATTAAAACCTATGAAGTTTGCAAAGAAAAATTAAAACTGACATTTTTTTGGAATTTCACGAAAAACAAAACATAAAAATGAAGACTTAAATAGAAATTACTGTGCCAAAACAATCTGTGATTTTCATTCCAAAACCTGGGAATTGTCTGAAAAACCTGTTCTCCCCCTTAATTTCCTGGGACCATTGACAGGTCTGATACAGCCACATTGGCTAATCGGAAAATCATGGTGTGCCAAAATAGATTTATCCTCAATTTATATTTCACATCTTTGAAGTGTTTTTATGGCAATTATCTTCCAACACTCATAAATGTACAATTCTGCCTTCAGATGGAAAACAGCAGCTGACCCAAGATTTTCGATCATGTAAGCCTATTCGATGTAGAAGTGAATGGAACCAAAAACATGCAAGTAACTAAATCAAGACTTAACTGCTAAATAACATTTTGTTATCTTTTTTTTTTGACAACCTGGCAACATCAATATAATAAATCAAAGTTTAAACCAGTTTGCTCCTTGTCAAAGATTCAACCCCTGAGCTCTTCAAATGTCATTGTCATCAATATACATAGAGATAGAAAGAAGAGCTAACAAATGCCAATCTGGCCAACCAACAACATTGAAGCTAGTCTTTGTACAGAAATCATTTTTACACTGTAAAGTGCTGATGTGTTGCTTCATAATTTTTCATTGTTCATATGTTTCACAATACATCTTGACAAGTCGTAAACAAGTTTCTCCACAGTAAAATTTAAATGTAATAATATATCTTATAGATATATGGATGTGATTAAAACTTAAAAAAACCCCAAACCCAAATTGTTCTAATATGCTGTCACTTTAATTCAAATGGGTAGATATGAGCATTCATACCTCACACAATTTGGGGGGGGGGGGGGGGGGGGATAAAAACAATGTTTATAATGGAGATTCAATTACACAGTAAATGTTGCAGCGCCAGTGAGAGACAATAAACAAGAATACGAAAACGCTTATTTTTTTCCATTCTTGTATATTGTCTCTCACTGGCACTGCAACATTTTTATACAGTACTGTTATTCAGTTTACCATCAGTGCCTGCTCCCTATTCATTTGGATCATATTTTCATATTTAAGATATAACTTTTGAAATTTTATTTTTATTTTTTTAACCTCAATCGACTAAAAAAATAAATCCATAACAGATTCTATAAAATTCACGACTTCCCAAGATGATTTGTGAGTCAAAAAGAAATATTGTGAATGGAATGCAATACAACTAAATGGACTGATGAGTTCATTTCATTTACATTGGAATTCTTGTGTTTTTATTTTTATTGACACTATTTACAACAAAGTTTGATTTACATTTTATTTCTTAACAAACAAATGAAAATGATCAAATCTAACAATTTAAAAATACTTGTCCCAGTTTTCTTAAGTTCCATCTCTACCTTTCAGCACTTTACAAGGATTTGAAAATCAAAGACTGGAAAGAAGAGTGAAGTCATTAGTCATTAGTTTCTGTGTCTAACTGTATCTTTATTGTTACGTCAAATAATCCAAATCTGGCATATTATTGAAGGGTGTGTGTGGTGTATTTGGCCAATGTGTCTGTACATTCCAATGATGCTACATTCACCGGAGACGCGACTTGAACTTGAAATGCTCAACAGATGAAGCAGTGACTATATCGTCTTCCAGCTGGTTCCATTTAATTCAGATGGTTCTGACAAAAAATTAGTTTAGAGTATTCCACCTTCCAAAAATGTAGCTGCCTAAAACTAAAACTGGTGATTTGTTCCAAGAACCAAAGAATAAAAGACTTAACATACTCTTTATCTTCACTCATGTCAGCATAGCTTCAGCATGTGATTATTAATAACTGTCATATTTGTTTGGTTCCAAATGTGTGCACGTAGAGATAGTGATGCCTAGTTAGAAGATGTCCAAGCAAGTTTGAAACTACAGTGTGGGCTCGTTATGTGGCTTTGTTAAAATATGGATAATATGTTATAGACTTTTCTTTTATATTTTGTGCCTCAAAAGCCAAATGGACCTTTCTCTTCTTTTCAGTTTTGAGTTATTGGGATATTGACATATTAAATAATATATTTACTGTGCCGTGGTCAAGTCCCCCGGTTTCAAAAGCTGATCGGAGGACAAGGCTTAAGTTGCATTTATGGCCTTATCTGAATAATACTGACCAGTGTATTACTCACAGTACCAGTAAAGGATTTTGGTCACAGTGGGCTGATGCCCCGCTTATCCTGAACAATTAGCCAACAGTTTCTAGCTCTGTGTTCAGTGATGCACGGTGTGGGCATGTTTTGTTTTTACATGTGATTAACTTATGCACCATTCAGGTCTGGACACAAAGCTGCTCTCTACTTTACAAAGCAGCATTACGAGAGATTTCTAAACAAACAATACTTCATTCACAGGATTTCAAAGAGCCATTTATGAATTCATAAAACAAGACGACAACAAAATAGTATAACAATCACAACCATAGTAAAAGGTATAAAAATAACACAGCGCATGCATGAAAAATATTGTACGGTCAATTAGGGAAATGAGGTGAAGAAACCCAAACCTACTCAGGAGGAACGTCACTTGCTTCAAGACCAAAGAATATGTTAATGTTAATGTTAATTAATTTCTTGGTTATGAATTGATTATTCTGGCACCTTAGAATTGATGCCGTTGAATATAACCCTCAGTGTAGCACAATGGGAAATCTAATGTTAGGTCAAAAACCAATCGTTCAATCCTCATCTATCGTGTCGTCTTAGCAAAGTATCAACATTTTGGACAACCAATGACTGAAAATAAAAAAAAGAAACCACCCCCCAATACATCATTGCCAGAAAATTTTACTTAAGAGATACAGCCTCATGGATTGAAAAAAAATAATAATGGTGATTTAGAATAGTCACTTTTTAAAATATGATTAAAAACAAAACAAAAAAACCTCCCAAAAAACCCAAAGCAAACACCACAAGGCTAATTTTGGTCAGATTACTCATTACACCTCAAGTAAATTGTCTTTTCGTAAGGAAAACATGTAACATAAAGTGTGTTTGTGAACCACAGGAACACAATTAATTCTGTTGTGATAAATGAAAAAAAACCGCAATTGAAAATAGATAATTTCAAATTCGTTGCTGCACCTGTAAGTTATGCGAGACTTTGATTAAGTCACAGAGTTCTTGACTTTTGACTAATGATGTAAGTGAGGTAGAGTGAAAACTAGAAGCGAAGACAGATGACTTTTTAAAAATAGTCTGTGAAAATACTTATATTATTTGAATTAAAAATACTGACAACAGAGCATATTATCTTATATAAATTATTCTTATACGGAGAGAGATATATTATATACTTTGAAACATTGATCATTTTGTAAAAGTAACATTTTACATATTTTTTTTTCGCTTTTCTTTACTCATTGTGATTTTGCAAAAATGTTTCACAAATTTTGTCTCAGCAGTTGGCATTTTAACTCAAGATTTCATTAAATGAAACAAATTCTAAGTTTCCGAAACTTATTCAGCACCGACACCCAAAGGGTCAACCGTTGACCCCATCAACCCCATCATCTCCAATCCAAAGTGGAACGACCATTTCATGCTGTGGATTACTAATCCAGTTCAGAAAGTTGCCTTTTCAATTTTGACTTTGCTGATAAATGCTGTTGTGACTCTCTCATCAAGAAATGAGGATACAAATTCTTTTTCATGAAATGTCTTAAAAAATTGTTGATATATCATTTGAAGCGTCACAAAATAAAACATACGATACAAGAAAAGGAATGGCTTAATGCTTAGTTCAATCAAAGAATACATTTGAACGGTTATGTTTTGTAATGCAAGATCAAGTTTGTTATAAAAGCAGCGAATAACTAAATTATGAAAATTATGAGCAATATAGACCCAAATGTAATTCAAATTAGATGGACAAATTATCTCACAGATGATGGATTCATATGAAATACAGAAATCCCCAACTATTACCATTTCACAAATATATATGATCAAAAAGAAATTGTGACTTTTTCAAACAGTATTTACGCAAACTGTTTCCAAACGCTTTGTCACATCAACTCTTACTCCATGGTAAACAAATCGACCCTCTTCCTATTACATCTACCAGCAATGCTCAGGGAAACATGCGAGAACTTTTATTACTTCATCGTTTTGGCATGCTCTGTGAGCAGAAAGAATGACTTTGAATTATCTTTTACAGGTTACGGCTAAAGTCGGCAGAGTGTTCCAGTCATGAATGATTTGTACCACAATTAATGTCTTACTGCACTTGTTATCCTTCTAAAGGCGGCTTCCGTACCACCCTCTCAGCCCAGTCTGCCCTCTGCAATGGCCTTGACTGTGCCCTATCCTCATTGTCACAGACTGTTCATAGTGAGGATTGGCCTTGTCAGTGTCAGTCATCTTCACACCCAATCAGGGGCAGTAGGGAAATTACGAATGGCCTGAAGGCTTTGGGTCCCCTTTGACTGTGAAGGATGAACATCATCACTATCATCCTTCTATAGTCACACACTATCTAAATAGAAAGCCACCCATTTATAAATAACTCAAGTGAAAGGATCGTTGTAATTGACTGATACAACAACAAATCATCACAACCATTGACATGTATCTTAGGAATGACAGTAGAACATAGACCCCAACAGGTTTAATAGATACAAACTTCTTTTTATGGCTGGAGAGACATTATTACAAGTGCGTGGATTTCATATTTCGGTATAAAAAAAATAAAATATTAAATAAATATTGAAAATTTATGGCACACAAACAAAAGGAAAATAAGGTGATGAAATACAAATACGAAGTATGTATGTATGTATGTATGTATATATATATATGTAATGTACAACAAATAATCATAATCAATTAAAAGTCGGTGAAAATATTTTTTCCAGGAGCAACAGTTTGAAATACAAAACACAGATATTGCTTCAATCTTCTTCTATGCAAATGATTGAATCTATCAAGCAATTAAAACAAAATCAATTTGTTTCAAACCCTTAAAATAGAAAGAATCAGATTTAGTCTCATCTCATAGACTTGACATTGAAAATCATAACGACGTCTCTCTGTTATACAAATATATGTAAAGAAATATATACCTTTCCTATCAGATGATATTCTTTATTTCTCCCACTTTTTTTTACAAAATAGAAATTATTATATATTTACACACATCCTTTGAAGCAAAATAACTATTTACAAGACATATCAATTTATAGCTTGTGAATCAACAAAATGTCACATACATATTTAATAGAGAGGGGCACTCACGCGCAGATACATACACTCATACATAAACTCACACTCACTCACACACACACTCTCACATACCCATACAACCCATCATTTGTCTCATTCCCCATTCCTGTAACTTGCTACTACCGACCATCCACCAGTACAACCACTACCAAAGCAATGCTATGTACATACAACCATACCATCATATTAATTTAAAAAAAAATGAAAGGAACATAATCAACTTCTCTTTCTTTTTGGTCTTAAAACTTCTTAGATTTAGATGTTGTGCATTCAATGAATTCATCTTACAGCACCAGTAATCGTCAAATTCATAACACAACAAATCAAATCAGAAAATACACTTTGGTGATGACTCAACACTTGGAATTGGAAAACCGGAATGGACTGAAGGACAAATCAGCTTCTGATGACGGCCTTGCCTTTGGTGAAGCATTCGGTCCATTGTCTTCTTGGTCATTCTTTGCGTCGCTCTTTACTTGACCGGTCAAGTTAGGAAGGCTGGATTTGGCGGAGGTTGGACTTCCAACGTCCGAGGATGTTGTCGACGTCACTGATTGTCTTTGGTCTGCACTGTTTGGATGGGCGGTGCCGGTGGTGGCCGCAGAATTGGACGTCTGGGGTGGAAATCCCGGCTTGAACTCGATGTTTGGAGAACTGGAATGATGCGAGGAGGACGGGCTTTCTTGTCCGGTAACAACGCCCGCCAAGGGAATGCTGGGTTTAGCAAGTTTATTCATACTGGAACTTTTTTGTTGGTCGTGTGGAAAGCCTGACTCGTTTTTTGTCTTGGCTAGAATAATGTACTTGTCTAGATGAAGGTCTAAACTCCTTTCGTCCTCCTCCATGCCTCCTGCTCCGCTAACGTCGAGGTCAGAACGAGTGCCGATGTCAGAGGTCGAAACGAAAGATGACGAAGGTTTCTTCAAACTAGAGGCACATGACAAATTGGACAGGCCGTCGGCTTCGTGGTGTGGTGGCACTTCAAGGCCCATTATGTCTCGGGGAACCTCATAGCCACTGTTCTCTGAGCCTGTAGAGTATCTCCTCTGTTCTTGGGAAACCTAAAAGGGCAATGAGAGAGGAGAGAAATAAAATGTATGGTATATTATTTTCTTCTCATTTTTTTAAAAGTATGATTTAGTGGGATGAAAAAACCCCCAACAATGCAAGACAGCACATCTCATATTTTCTGTAAAACAAATAGTTGATGTCGACACAAGATCAAAATTATAATCAGTCATAAAATAATGTCATAGAAAACACTTGCTTCACTTTGTCTCTGAATTGATATCATGAAATACGAAAGAGAAGTATCAGGACAAACCATAATATGTTTAGCCTTGAATGGTGAACATAGCATCTACAAAAAATGTAGAACCATTAATGACCATGCATTGCTAAAAACAAAAAGCCAGGAACTTGATGTATCAAAAATTAAGGACAGATAGGTTATCAGCCTAGTAGTAGTAGGTCCAAAATCCTTTATTGTCACAAAGAATTACGATATTTCTGGGATAAAGCGTTACATAATCTGATGTAAAAACCTGTGACAACTAGACACCACAAGTATAGTTTTACAATTCAATCTCTTTAAGATCAACACTACAAACCTGTAAGTTGTTATGGAAATAATCCGACACCATTTCTGAATCGACCACAGAGCAGTCGATGAATTCTGACAGTTCTCCCGCCATCACTTCCCCGACCGTCTCGTAACAAGGCTCCAGGGTATAATGGCCGTTCAGTCCCGGCTTGTGCAGCCCTCCGTTGTTGTTGTAGGGGATGATGTGGTGGTTGTTGTTGCCGTTGTAGTGGTGGGGGGTGTAGATGTAGCCGTTCAGGGAGGCTGGTGCTGTGCTGGAGTCGCGGCTGGAGGAATTCTCAGTGTCACTGCGGCGGTATTGGTCTAGGAGTGAGTAGAAATATCAAACATTTCATTTTTTACTACTATTGGTGAGTAGAAATATCAAACATTTCATTTTTTACTACCATTGGTGAGTAGAAATATCAATCATTTCATTTTTTACTACCATTGGTGAGTAGAAATATCAAATATTTCATTTTTTACTACCATTGGTGAGTAGAAATATCAAACATTTCATTTTTTACAACCATTAATCCCATCGCCTTATTAATCTATTCATAGGAAACAATGCAAAATAGGTGAAAACAATTTGACAGAAACAATACTTTTTCAAGTCGTTGAGAAAGACTCAATAATAACAATCTGTGGTAAAAAGAAGGGTTTTGGGGTTATGAGAAATAATTGTTTCATATGAACTACGCATGAAAACCTTAACCATTAAATTGTTACCTTTATTCAGGAATGGCTTCATAGAACTATGTGTTGAAGTGGCCGATTGCTTGCGTCTTCTAGGCCCAAAGAGCCTTGAAAAGTACTGTAGGGGGAAATAACAATTATTTTCATTTTAAGTGTTAATGACAACATAGTTTATAATTGAAAAATTGATCCATGTCTTTTAAGTGATAACTTTATCACATCTTAGCAATATTCTGTTACAAACCCAAACGATATCAAAATCTTACAAAAAACAAAACAACAATGTTATAAAGATACAAGTCAAATATTTCCTACTTCTAACTTAAGTGGTAGATTCAAGGCCTGCCATCCCTAGAACACAAAATCTGGGAAATTTGCTGCAAAAATCTGGACAACTTCATATAATCCTGCGCTTTTCAAGAAAAACGACATAAAACTAAGCCTTAAAGAGAAAAATACTGTGCATGGAAATTGGGACTTTCATGCCAAACAAAAAACAAATAATAGTCTAAAATCTTGGAATTTTCACTCATTTCCTGGGATCGATGACAGGTGTGAATTAATGCCCGTTCATACTTTAAGCATCACTCAAAAACAAGACTCACGTTGCCAGAGCCTGTGGAGGCATTGGGAGAGCTGGACACTCCAGCGTAACCACCGTAGTTGACACGGATGCAGTTGGGAAGCCAGGAAGTCCTTCGAGCAACTTTACGATACTCCTTCTGAACCTGGAAATAAGCAAAAATATTGTCAAGGCAAATATCAAATTGTGATAATAATAATAATATGTCTCAACTTGTCCAATCTATTTTAGTCACAGGTTTTTAAAAACTTCAAAATTGGTCTGTGTGCAGTTTAAAATATTTGTAATTTTTCTTCCACTCTTCGACTTTTTTCATAGTCTACTCTCTTTTACAAATTACTAGGCATGACATTGCAAGGCTAGTGTTGGCTGTGAAATAATTTGGATCTTAACCATTTATCTAATTCAATTTTTTGCTGTTCTTCAATCAGCTAACATTTTGTAATTGTATCATTATATTTTTGAGATGTACTCATATTCTGTCGTTTCTATCAACGTTTGTAGGTGTCACTCTCCTCAAAATGATTCTTTGTTCTTGCCGACAGAGTAGGTTCTGAACACAATTTTGGTATGTTTCCATTTCAACAATTTAGGCGATGATCGTGTGGACAATTTAATTTCTTTCCGTAATTTTTTTTCTGTAACTTAAATTCTTCTTAACTTTTTTTTCTTCCCGTAACAAATCAATTGTTCTAAGAAACTTTGAATGTTCTCTGAATAATAGACTAACAATTCTTGGAACATCCCTTTGGAGGTGTGAAGACAAAGTGTCTTCATGAACAAAATAAAGGCAATAAAAACATTTTTTGTTTGTTTTAATGTATACATCACAGTCTGCAGATTAAGACTCAGTCCGTACCTTCTCGTTCATCAGACAGTGGAACACGAAGATGAAGAGTCCCTGTAGAGAGTTGAGGATGGTGAAGGCATAGGCCATGACTAGGGACTCCTGGTTGAGATAAAACACCCCAAGGATCCATGTCAGGCCAAGCAGCACCACCAGTACCACGGCTCCTTTCACCCAGGCCCTGGAGGAAAAATAATTCAACAATATTATAAATAACACATTTGAAATAAAAAGAAAATGTTATACTTATATGAGACAATTTATTTCATGTGGTTGGTTCATTCTGATTATGATTGCAATTCAAAATATTGCAATAATAATAACATCAAAATTATTATCAAGAAATTATATATACATATACATTATTCACTTTTACACAGTAATCATTGACCAAAAGACATTATTAAAGACTTAATCATTTGCATTATTTTCTTCCAAATGTCTTTGCTTTGCATTCCTATGCTCCAGGTCATTGAGAAATTATAAAAAAAAGCTTTACTTTCCGACAATAAAATATATATAAAAATCATAAAACCGGTCATTATTGTAGCCAGTGAAATATATGAAAACCCTCCATTACATATATTTGATGAAAGAATTTTGATTCCACTTTTACTAGATCCTCTGACAACTATGTCTCGTTTTTCTGTTACAACGAAATTATTCAATTTTTACAAATATGGTAATAGGTATCATGCTGACTTTGGCGTTCATCTTGTATATTTTATTTTTACAAAGTTTCTCAAAGACACCATCAATTTGAAAAACACAAGTTACTCTGGATGTTTTAACTTTCATTGATTCATTCTTTTACACTTAATTCAAAATTTTCCTAAAAAGTCCCATTAAAAGAAGACAAATAAAAGACTTAATTTTCATAGGTCAATCTATTTCTACATGACAGATGAAAAAACAAACAACACAGAGACTCAAGTATGAATCTATGAAGTGGGCACACCGAAGCAGTCTATATTTTGACGACAACTTTTAATTTGGCACTTTTCTGTGTCTATTCTATCTGCAATTACCCTTTTTGATAATAATTATTAATTTCAATGTGTCTTTTCAATTTGTCATTATCCTTTTCTGTATAAATCTATGAAATGTGTCTATTTCATGGGCAATTATCCTATTTTGTATCAATTCATCAAATGATCTATCTATAATTATCCTTTTTTTGTAGTAATTTATCTAATCATAGAAAACTTCTACTACTTGTATAAACTCAAAATCTCCTTGGGAATTTAATGTTAATTCATAATGTCAAAGCATCTTTTCATCTCCTTTTAAAAATTCATATTTGTTTTTTTTCACTGTTTAGTCATTCACTTAAACTTTTACATAACTATTTAGAGGAGAAGCCAGTCTGATATTCTACGAGTTATATATACCGTCATGACATGACTCAAACAGGGCTGTGCTAATCAAACACAATGATTACGTAGCTTGGACCCTCACAGCACGACAATAACAATCATTGAGTTGAAATAGTGTATTTAGAAAAGAACGATCTACTCAATACATTCAAAATTGAAAGATGGATCTAAAATAATATTTAAAAAACAACATTCACTTCGACAAAAGCAACAAGAGTAGTACAATATAAACGACTACCTAAAATTAAAAAAATAATCCAAATAATATCTGGATCTTATTCACATCATTATATATATATAAAAAGCATTTTGTGATGAGACAAAACAGGCATTATATATGTGTTATACGAGAGTCATCACAAGAAGAAAATGACATAGATAAATGATAGTACAATAACATAATATGTTCATTATCCATTATCGTCATCATGTTCCCATCTCGCACCAGGCGATTGCAGGACCATTTCCTTCTGAATTCGCTGGGGAGCATACCAAAGGTACTGCATGTCAGGCCCATCATAACTAACATTCTGACACTACTGTTAGCTGTCTGTGGCCAGGCACTCATTAACATATTTGAGCTGAGTGAGATAAGAAATAAAAAATGTCTTTCCCACAGACACAACAATGGTAACCTGGTTTTATGGATGGAACAAGGTTCTTTCTACAGGTCACCATGCTAAATGATGCTTTTTCATTGCCCATCCACTGTGAATACTGTTTGGTCACCAACCCCAGAAAAAAGCTTTTAGGTTTAACCCTACCACTTAAATAGGATTCTCTTATTCACATTTTTCAATGAAAGAATTCTTATCTTTACGAAAATCCAAAATTTTCAATTAAATTTATATAAAATGTGATTTTCAAACATGCTCGAATAACAATCTTCAAATTATTCAAATGTGAGAAAGTGAATGTAATTCAAAAGCCATCGACTAAACGAAAAAGTCATAAATATGTTAAAATTCTGTTGAATAGTAATAGTAAAAAATTTGCCAACTCTTCTTTAAATAAAAAAGAAAGAATGAGCCAAAAAATGATAAAGAAGAGACAAGTGATATATAAAATGTACAGAAAATGAAAGTCAAACAGTGTACAATAAATAATAGACTGAAATATCACCCACAAAAAAAGAAAGAATTAATCCCAAATACAACAAAAGCAAAATGGAAAATTCAATGCACGAAAGAGGTTGGAAAACTATTCCTACATACAAACAAAAATGGGTCTATAAATTTCAAAACGGAACATTCAAAGAATAATAAAAAATAAAAAGGTGAATTTTTTGTGAAGGAAAGTTGATCTGTTTGAATTGGTGACAAACCAGACAAGTTCTAAGGGAAGCAAACAAAGAATTGAATGCATCCATGCTATGTGGAGCTAACAAATTAGCAGTATCGTCATTCTTACGGAAGCTCTGGAAATCGCAGCTTAGCTGGAGCAAAAGTCTCCATACTATAACTTTCAGACACGCTGCAGGAAACAGACAAGTCCAAAAAGGTTGATCTACTTATTGATATCATTATCATGTCTTGGTATATTTAATTTACAGCAAAAAAAATGAAATATAAATAAAATAAATAAACAAATAGCAAAATTTGAAAACATTTAGCATAATGGACTACCTTGAGAATTTTTCACACACTTTTATCATAAAAATGATCTGTGTTTAATGTAGCAGAATTTTCTCAAAGAAAAACCAGCACTTCAGTTTAAAATAGCCA
>JARDUL010023542.1:0-12947 GCA_030265205.1 Dirona pellucida | reverse complement strand
TGTTTAATATAGCCTTAGAAATCCTTAGACCGCGCAAGCCCCTCCACCGCGGCAAGGTGAGACACAATTGGAGGAGGAATTTCTATCCATTGCGTTTAAATATTAGATTGCCATTACTTTGGTGCAATTTAGTGCACACTTCCCGACAAGTGATTTTTGTCTTCTAAAATCAGCAACGTATATGAATACTCTGTATGACATTTGGTGGCGGTTTTTAATGTTTTCTTACCAAAATCAGTTTCCATAATATCTTGCTGTCAGAAAATGACAGGCTATGGAGATAAGAGAACTACTTACTTGATATTATTTGCATCCAAGTTTGATTTAATGCACTGTAAACTTTCTTGAAGAGATCCAAATTCATAGGAACTGTACTCATTTTCAGAAAAGGTCTGAAGCAAGGAAAGAGGGGAAAAAAATGTTTAAAAAAAACAGAACATTTCAAAATATCATCATTATTGAAATCCAAGTGGGATGAACAAGCAGTGGGAATATGTCATTTATAATCAGATTTAATCGAGAAAGATGTAAAAACCCACAGTTTGAGTTCTGCCACTGAAAAATATAGCATCTGTTTCTGTTTTTACATATCTTAAATTGAATGAAGTAATCAGAATACCTCCCTACTTATCTTACTTTAAAAAATACAAAAAAAACAAAAAACAACTCATATGACATTTTGTTCACAAAATTTGAAGTATTTTTCAAAAACATAGACGGTCACCAAAATATCTAAAATAGCAGTCCAGCAGAGAGCAACCTCAGGATCCTGGCTGGATAAAACTACGCTAAGTAACGCTAAGTATAAAATACCGTCAATCTACACTAAAGTTGGTCTCACTAAATCAATGTTGATAACTTATCATTAGTATTCTTTTACATTCTAATTTCAAATGACTGTTTAATAAATATGAATTTGCTGATCACTCAAGAATGAAGTTACCATGTTTGCCTTTTTTTTACAAGTTTGTTTACAAAAAAAAAGGGTTGAGAGTGCGCAAACTTAAGAAATTGTGAGTCAATTGTAACACAAACAAAGACTACAAAAAAAAAAACACCCAAAAAAAGTTGGGGGGGGGGAGGGTAGAATGTCTTATTAATCTTACCCTTATTTGTAACATAATGGAAGTGAGATCAGATATCAGCTTGAGAACTCTTTCATTGTTGGCTGTCCGTCGATTTTGCAGCATGCCCTGTTTACGGTTAGAATATAAATAGAGGATGTCGTTTGCAAAAACTTATGCCAAATACCATAATCTTAGTCTAAAAAAAACATTTCCTAAAATGCTTAATGAAAATATAATTAATAAAGGAAATCTGAAACATGTTAAGTGCACAGAGCATAAAATGATTGGTTCTAGTGTTATTATCATTATCATTATTGTTATTTTTCTTATTAATATCACTATCATAAGTGCTATGAATAAGCGCTATATATAAATAAATGTACATTTGCATTTATATTCTTTTAAAATAAAATAAAAAACAGGCTTCATAGACGAGTCAGCCTGAAAATGTTTTAATTACGGCTTACCACACAAATTCGCCTCACTGTCGAATCGGCTTCATCATCACATTTCTTTTTTATTTCGGACGGTTGCTCGGAGGGTGTCACCCCTTGGTCGGGTGAGATCTGTAAAACAACAAGGATTGGGATTTGATGCAACCGTACAAAATGTGATTCAATAAATTCAATGGACCCTTCTAATCTTCCCTTTGCATCAAGTCTACGGAGGGGAGGGGTAGAAGTAGAGAGAGAGAGAGAGAGAGAGAGAGAGAGAGAGAGAGAGAGAGAGCAGAACATGGAAGCAAGAATGGAGGAATTTAACATATGGAAGAACATTTGGAGTTTTTAAAAAAGGAGAACAAAAAAAAAGAACTATGAGAAAAGTCTTACATCCTGGTAGTAGGTTTGAACTCCATTCAAATATTCATTCAGGTCCTTGTTTAGCTTCTCCAACTCCACCACTATGCTGGCATAATCACGCTGGAAATCAAGGCTAATCGGCTCTTCAAATGAACTCTGTGAAAATAAAAAATATAGATCCAGTTATTATTGTGTGGAAGGATGGAGGGCAATACCAGAGAGTCTTCTTTCTGTGTCTCACTAAACTAAACATCTCAAAATTCCCCAGACCAAGATTATGTCAAAGTGCTTTACTTCCAACAACAATAATAATAATAATAATTGATAATTATGATAGTAATAATAATAATAATAATAATAATAGATAATAATAACAACAATAATAATAATAATAATAATAAAAATAATAAAAATAATAATAATAACAATAATAATATATTTTTAAAACCTACATCTGAAATAATACCCTAATTTCCTTTTTCAACCTACATTTCTCAGCAGCGGGATAAGCATCAAAGGTATATCAAACATCCCACAACTCACTCAATATCAAATCTTCACCGCCAAAATATTAAAGAATTTCATTTTCTAAACCAATTTTTTTTTAAAGGTACTTTCAAACATGTGAAACATTCTGGCATACCTTTTTTTCTGCTATCGTATTCATTTTACTTAGTTGATTTATCCAGTCCTTTTTTACTTGTAAAATTTTGGACAGCCGAGTCTGAAAAGGAATGAATATAATAAAATGTTTAAAAACTTACATTTTGATTTTAGGCAGCTTTAACGTACTGACTGCCAGGTCTAATGAATGCCAGCCGTTTTAGCATGCATTAAAAAAAATCAGTGACTATAGTTTGTATGATAAATAAAAGATTTAAAAAGCAAACAGAACTGTTTGAGACAATCTTTCCATTGCTGTAATTTATTTTACCACCAGGATGACAATATTCTCTCTCATGATTGATTTCATTCAATTGATGTAAACCACACTCATGACCCGTTACAAATTGTGTTGAGCCTCTTACCACTAGGACAAGAAATTTGATGGGAAAACCACCATAGGTGCCTCCTTCCAAACTGACAAGTTTCCCTTTAAAAGGGGATGGCACATCTCTGTCATCCTCCTCACCTCCCAGACGAAACTGATGAGAAAGGAACGAGAAAACATTTGTCAAGTAGTTTAGGAATCATTATCAAAGCGATTCAAGTGATGATGATAAACAATTATGACGTTTCCAAAATGAATCTATAACCAACCAAAACAATGTTTTATTATAACCCCCCCCCCAAAAAAATAAAAAAAGCCAAACGATCCCTTAACAATTTACTAATTTTGTTTACAATAATTTTGTAAATGAAGTTGGTCAATAATCATTAAGGGCAATCTCTAAATAATGAAATAATTATGCTGTACTGAAAATCGCTATATTCAAGATGGTAATTCCAAAACTTTTTCGAGCTAAGACAACAAAGTCTTTACAATGGCTAGAGAGGGTGACAGTGGTGTGCAAATACAGGATAATGCTTCTACTAGCTCGCATAAAATCAGGGACAAATCCTTAGTTCTTTCTCAAACAGAAACAACATACCGTAGGCCGTTGGGGCAGTTCACCAAGTTTGTTTGTGTTCAATGACTGCAACTGGAAAACGACAAGTGAAATTAATAAAGGTTTTTTTCTTTATCTATCTTTGTTGGTTTTTTTTATCAATAAACAGTAATTCTATAACACCTTCTGCGTAATGCTCCATTAATCTAATACAGCAAGAGCAACAAATCACATTCCTAATATTCTTGACTGATGGTGGATAACATGTAAACAAAGAAGGTATAGTTATTATCATTATAACGTCTTTTGGATTATTTGTTTCCTCGAGTTTGATACCACTTTTAAACTCTTCATTTTATCAAAGTCATTGCCAGGTCTTACCATTGCATTCACCGATCCGGGGACAAATTTAAGGGGCAGCGGGACTTTCATCATACGTTTGGGTTTCTCTTGAAAGGCTGAGATGGGAATGCTGTCTGGAGGCTCATCGCTCTGTGGAGTAGCATGGAGGTGAGCAAATAAATGACAGCATTTCTATGAGAATATAATGCACAGTCTTCATGGTTTGCATGCTTCACTTTCTTTCTTGATCTATTTTCCTTTTGTACCTTTCGGTGTAAGGTGCATGCTTCACAATATTTCATTTATTCCCTGACAGGCTATAAGATGACCATTTTCCTTGTCAGCTACTTCGATAGCATCCTGTCTGGGCTGCCTGATCCACAAATGTACAACAGGCAGGCATTAGTCGGCATTACTTCATTTTCTATTTTGAATTGTTTTCTGGGGTCAAAAACAGGTCATTAGGAGCCTTAAGGCCCATAAAGTCAGTGCGGATCCCAGTTTCTGAAGTGTGAAACGGACAAAGTGGCAATAATGCCCCCCTTCTGGATATGAAGCTGGTCTATCACAGATTACTTCTCCAGTTGTAAGCTGGTGCCTATTTCTACACCCGAGTCGAGTGAAGTAATTGGAGTAGAGCCTCTTGTCAAAGAAAAATAATATCACTGGATTGAGGATTCGAACCACGACCTTCGCCATGAGAGTCTGCTGTCTGTCCTAACCAATGTGAATCGACCATTGCGCCTCCATTTGTGGTTGTAATAATGGATAAAAGATATCATGCTCATGATTTGCAGCAAAATTTCCTTTCAACTTTAGTGATTACTTTAAGATCACATTATGTAGATAGATTGTATGGGGTTTTTGAAGGTGGCGTTAAAAGACAACATTTATTGCATCTTACCAATACTTCATAATCTGGTATAGAGTGTGTTCCCAAACCAGGTCGGTCAAAGGTTACTCTGTACGAGTTGTCAAACGTGTCAAGGGCAGCAATTGTTCCTGTGAAAAGGCCGTCTTGTGGTTTACGTAACCGTGCTGAAAAATTTATGAAAATCAAATTGGAAAATATTTCAAAGAAATGTCTCAGAAGCTCATAACATAGGACAGTAGAAATGGATTCTTCATTTTCTTTGATCTAAGGGTGCTCCACCTGCTCTCCGGTTTTTTTTACTGCACAAGGTGGCTAGGGTGTGTGAATGAATATTTGGATAATAAACATGTTATGCCAAAGCTTGCATGTGCGTGTCTTGTGAGGCATTCAATTCTGGAAATTGTGCGCATCTTAACACTGTTATATAGTCTCAAGAATAATAGTAGGAAAATGTGGCCGTGTCAGTGAGAGTCAATAAACAAGAATAGAAAAAAGATCTAAAAATAGAAAATAAGGGGGGATTGAACCCATGCCTGCAGTGGCAATACCACCTTGCCGACACTAGCAGACCCGGCGGCTCGCTACCAAATTTATCATATTATATTTATGTAGTATTAGTATCAATGGATTCAACAAGTAAACTCTACAAACAAACTCAACCAAAACATTCCTCTCACCAGTTACTTTGGTTCCAACAACCAAATGAAAAGGAATCTCTGCGGGAAGGTCCTTGATGCAATTGAGCTCGGTGGATTTACGTTGTTGCAGCTGTCGGATTTTCTCTCTCCTCTCCTCAAGTACAGCCCTTTCTTCTGACAAAAATGCTGGGGAACATCTGTGACCACAACGTTTAGATAGAGAGCTATAGGTTTCATATTCATATAAAAGGCAATAGACACTTGACATCCACAATTTTAAAGCCATGTGGTATATTGTGGACACACATACATTTAATGGTTAGGCATTGGTTTTTATTTTAAAAAATAAGTCTTTTACCTCTTTCTTCGAAACAGCTACTTGAATATTACAAGTGTATGATGATTCAACTAAAGAAAAAAATGATTCGTATTTTCCTAGATTTAGCCTGTAATCTCTCTCAAATTACCAGCGAGTAAAATATTAGGTTAAAAGTCCAGACAAGATACAAATTCCTACCTTCTTGGTTTTCCCATCAACCGGCGAATCTTATTCCACTCAACACGTCTCAGCTTTGTACATTTCAGTTGTGGGAACGACTCTCTCATACAAATACAGAAATCATTCTCTCCCATAAACAATGGCCTGATGCGGGGGAAAAAAAACGAAAAGAAGAAAAATGGGTTATATCAAAGAGGCAAAAAATGCAACATTGACCAAAATACAAGTAAGAAGTACAGCAAGCAATGAAAAAAGCCTTCAAATTTTAACTAAGGTTGGTAACATTTTTGGTGTGCTTCAGAGTCTACAAAAATATAGAGAGGAGATACAAATAATAATAATAATAATTTAACTTTCCTTACACAATTAAACTTTAAAAAGATTTAAGCTTTGGTCTGAAAGAAAGGTTTGTCGCCAAAGTTCCAACAAGCTAAGCCCCTAATAATAGCTGTCAAAATTGCTAAATTCTGCACAGCTGAGAGAGGTCCAAGATAACATTAAATTGTTCAGCGATCAACTGAAACTGTGTATTTGAGTAACCGTATGAAAACACAGTAGCTTGTGAATTCCAGATCCATAAATAAGTCTTCCACCCATCATTAAGATCTGAGTAGTGGTCAGAAATCCTGAGCATACAAGAGGATAACCCGAACAAAGTGAATAAGAAGCATGCCATCAACTCTTACGCAGTTTCAGAAGAGGATCATATAACAAACAAGCAAAAGCCAAAGTATATAAAAGATGAAAAAGCATTTAAATTGTTACAATATCAAACATTACATCTTATGATGAATCGCCAATGACTTACGCATCAATATTTGAGTAGAACCATTCGTAGCAAACCCACTTGTGAGCTTTGGGAAGCTTTAGTAGATTGCGTAACCTCAAACCAGATGACTGAGCAGCTCTCTTGTCAATGCCTGACACCAGCTGCTCTCTAACAATTGTAGGCTGTAGAGAAAAAGTTTTAAAAAATATAACTCTTTTTAAAATTTGTTTTTCAATTCAAATATTTGATTTAATTTGAATTTTGAAGTATTCATGAAAATATTGAAAATGCTACTTTCAACTGCCACTGCCTAACACTTCAATCCATGACTCAATTGAAAAACTAGAAAAAAAAATTAAAATTGTTTTTGCATTATGTAAAATAAGGATTTGAATCTAACCTATTTCATCCTACAGTATTGAGACCCGCTCACAAAACATCAAAATACATATAATCTTGTTAATTAATTAATCAAAAAGATGTGACCTGTTGCAAAAAACTTTGATGATGCTCCCTTATGAAAAGTCAATCTACTGTTTGACTTGTAGATCCTCAATTGCATTAAAACTAATCCAACTGTCATACAACTTTTATCTAAAATGCACTGCCATCTCAAGCATACTTTAAAAACTAAATTACATCCACTAACTTTTTTTTTCCACCATCTTTTAAAGCAGTAATCATAAAATAATAAAATTGGTGTTTTGTAACATTCAGTGTTGTTTAACTGGACATTTTCCTTATCTTTTACTTTCAATGCAGACGCAACTTTTAATAACACTTACCGCGGGCGCTTGAATGACACGTCTTTTCGGAGCTCTGGATGGCTGATAATCTGTTTGTTCGTCATCATTGAAAAATCTGGCATTCTTTTTCCTTATTCGAGAAGGCTGAAAACAAAATGTCAATAATACCCAGTCATTTTTGCATAACATCCAACATGCTGAGCAATCAACAAATTTCTATCTAATGGCTCTACAATCTAAAACACTCAATTCACTGTATCCTATCATATAATTAGTTTCACTACATTTATCAAAGTTTGTAAGTTGTCCACAAGTAACCTACTATTTTCATTTCATCAATTTCTTATTAAAAAAACTTTTCAAAATTACTGACAAGGAAATTTCAGGTGACAGGCATTTCCTTTTGTTTCTGTAACAGTACAGATTACAAATAACCAAAAGCAGAAAGAGAGTACACAACCAATCACAATCTTAAATTCCAACTGGAGGTTTAATCAAGTTCAATTTTCTAAAAGCTGGTCCAAATATATTAATTGCCAAAAATTTATGTAAATAGGGCAGTAATTTCATTATCATTAATATCACCATCAGGGCTTAGTGAGATGGAAAATGATTACTTTTAAAAGTTCTATTTCTGAGGCACAAATTCATGAGAAGTTCCATCAACCCAGAATATTTTAAGAATAAAATGAGACTTCGGGATTGCTCTTCTAACTCCAATAGGTGAAAACCGTTTGCTTGGGTTTTCCAGTTCCCAGAGATCAGTCTATTGTGAGTAAAAAGTACAATGACCAACACCTTTCCAATGGTGAACAAGTAATCTCATGATTTTTTTTTCGGTACTTCCCAAATAGCAAGGTCAAGTTGCTGGAGACAATCTTCTTATGATCTTAACCTATTCAAAGATCATCATTTGAAGATCCTTGTTTGAAATTGAATGTCCAATTTACAGCTTAGGAACAAGCTTGGACTTAAGTCATTACACTCTCCAAAGAGTTTACAGTATTCGGACAGATACTGATACAGACTTTCTATGAAACAGATACAGCTTATGTTTATGTAAAGAGAAGAAATTTCAAAATGACAACAGGAAACTGTGTTAATCTCTTGCTTTTTTTTTAATTCAAAGGTCTTATGATGTACTTACATAGTGTCCATGTCTAAGTGGAGATCCCAGGCCTGAATAATGAAACAAAAACAAACAAAAAAAGAGTCATCAATTAAATTTTACATGAGTATCAAATTTAAAGAATTAAGCTGCAGTAGGAGCAGACAGAAATAAATCAATTCTTATTTGTTGTAAGCTTCAAACTCAAGTCACGTTTTATTCCTAGTAATAATAAAATAAAATAATATGTATTATAATGACAAATAACACCAGCAGTTGTGAGTTTGATTCTACTCAAACATTCTTACTGAACTATTGAAATACTATTAAAAATCAATTAATTTCAACAAAACATCTCCTCACCTTCTTTTAAGCTGACCAGAACTTGAGCTGAACCTGAAAAATATAAAAACATTCAATAAAAACAAGAGGAAAATTAATTTATTGCAATTTCAATCTTAAAAGTTTAAAGTAAAAGTAATCCAGCATCAAATTCGCTACAATGCTAAAAACATGTTGATCGCATACTCCCTTTCTACTTCAAATACATTAAAAAATAAAGCTAATTATCACAAACTCCATTTCTGCTTCAAAAACGTTAAAAAATTAAGTCAGAAAAGTTCAATCGAGATTATGTTTTTACGTTGTGTGTCTCAAACCATGAGCAAGGTACCTTGCACTCACAAAGGGACAATTTTATGTCATTGAAACACATTTCCATAGAACATAGAACTGGAAGCGCTTTTTAGATAAAGAATCGAAGACAAGCAGGTGATCAGCCCACTGTGTCTAGTGGGTAGAATTTCAATATTGCCCAGACAGCAGCCAAATGGCCTACCTTTACAATTTTGAAACTGCCTTCGTTTCTTTAAAATCCTAGAGTAGACACGAGACCACCTGTTTTTTCCCCCATCCGAGAAGGCTAATGTTACAACTCCACTACCCATAGAGAGCCCAGTATTAATAAATCAGTTACATTATAATTATATTTCGGAATGATAATTTTAATTGTGATTCGAACCTGTACCATTCGTACATTTTTCATCAGCCAGAACAAAATAATTTCACTGGAAAAATATTCTCATCAAGCGGGAGTCAAACTTGGTACCTTCTGTTTCTGCAGCAGAACACAAACTGTGAGACTACAGACTACTGCGCCCCCTCAATAAACAATGCCTTAAAAGTAAAAGTAAATGGCAAGAATAATCTCTGATCCTGCCAGTCCAAGAATTGTGAACCACTTCGATGTAACACTATACCTATATATTTATATTGCCTTTAGAAAGTAATTACATGAGGCACATTCCCCTGTTTCCTCTCCTGCTCACTATAAAGTTTAAATACACTGTCTGAGTCTTGTCTACGGGTCCTATACTGTAAATAAATATTTTAGAAGTCCTTTCAAACTAAGTCTTTAGATTTAGAAGTCCAAAGTCTCGCAGAAAGGTGACATTTTTTTGGACAAAAATAAAAGCCAAAGGCAAATGGAACATTTTATTGTGGTTTTCATTTTTTTAGAGTCATTAGTTAGTTGGCTGCAAATGATGTGATTTTATTGGCCTCTTCTTTTAAATTCTGATATAGTCTAGAAGAGTTGACGGCAATTAAATTTAAATGATGCCAGTTAACTTTACTGTAAATTGTAAAGTAGGTACATCATAATCATTCACTTCATGTCATCAAGAATGGAAACTCTGCACTGCACAGTGTGAAGTATAGCTTTTTTAATTTTATAATCTAATGAAAGCTTGTCTTAAAGTCAAAGTCTAAGTTAGTCTAAGTCTAAGCCTTGAGAATAATAAATCAACATTTAATGCCAGAGCAAAATAAGTAAGATGAAAGTCAGACCAGAATACCATTCATCACTCTTCTGATGATGCTCACAAAGTGAAAGTAGGTAGTGATATAAAATATATAAACCAGTGCCAGTACTACGTCTAGAGTCTAGTAGTAGTACAGTACAACTACTACAACAGAACAGGTTTCCCCTCTGCCTCTCTTCTGACTTCTGACTTTGGCAATCTTGGGCTTGGTGGGGAGTGCAGTGCAGACTGCAGAGTTCTTGTTGATCAAGTTATTATTATTATTATTATTAGTATAGCTATGGTCTACAATTCTCCATGTCACAATAAACATTCACATGTGGTGAAACTCAAATTCCCTCATATAAGTAATCAATAATAAAAATACAGGGCAATGATGATAATGATAATAATAATAATAATATTAATAATAATAATTAAATGTTTCCCGATGCCGATGCCGATACTTTGTCAACTTCGTGTTTTTGTTGGTTGGGTGGTTGGGAGCCAAACACCGCCACCCGACCCTACCCCACAAAGTTAGAGTCAGCGTTTCAAAACAACTTTGACTGAACTCATTTCACATCTTTAAATCACAACACAGAGTCGCCAAATCGAAACTTCAAGGCACAGAAACTCTTACTAAGCCCGAGTGGCCTGAACTTACTTGTCACAGAATCTTCAGTCGCCATTTTGTTTGACGCGCCTCTATTTCAAACGTAATGAGTATTATCACTCCAATACTATCAAATCTGATGTCCACTATTTTTACGAAAATTTCGTGTTGCAATCAATGACGTTATGTATTTAGTACGTCTATGGTTGCAATACCTAATGGAATGTGGTCGGGAGATACATTGATAAATAGATAGATGGAGAGATGGGGGTGGGGGTGGTCGGAGGATAGAGGGAGGTGGAAGAAGGTGGTAGTGATCAGATGTACTGGCAGGTGCTGAGACATCTGGGGTGCATCGAACCTTGAGTGTAAATGAAGTTTGTCTCGCACGCGCTCCTGTTTGGCCTGTTATATTGAAAATATATACATGTTGATTACCTCCAGAGATTGACACCACAAAACAGCGACGTTTCGACCGAAAACCTTAGTCAAGTATCAATAAGGCAAGGAACAATCACAGATAAAACATAGATGGCTTTGGGGCTGGGGTTGCGGTGCGAGAGAGTAAGGACCTGTTGATCGGAAAAATATGTAAAATTATTACTACTATTTTGCTTTGTGGCATTCCCGCTACACCCTGCTTAGCAAGATTTCAGGATGGATACTTCGATATTCACCATGCCCCGTTTCATTTTTTATCTAAGGGAGTTGGGAGTTGCTGGGTGAATAGGACTCCCAGTCTTTTACCAGTCCTACATACATCATATGGCATCGCTTGTTACGTATACCAGATTCCGGTTCGAGCAAGTCAACAGAATGATAGTGGTATAATGTAACAAGTAACAGTGCCAGTGAGAGACAAGAACAGAAAATAGAAAAAAGATTTTCGTCGACCGACCGGGGGAATCGAACCCATGCCTGCCACGGCAAATTCACCTCGCCGTGACTAATCCGCCAAGTGCAAGCCAAGAGATCTTATTTAGTGGTCCATTCTTTGTCGTGGAAATGAATGGTGCCATTCCAACATATTATGTAGGAGAGTGAGGATATGTTGATCAGGAAAATCATGCTACTTGTTTACTTGCCTCCTGTTTTTTGTCATAATATCACTCATTTCCCGCCCCAAAGAAATAACATAATTTTTCTGATCAACAGGTTCTCACTCCCTCACGCCCCCACCCCACCCCATCCGCATCTATGATTGCCTGTGATTGTTCCTTCTTAATTGTTGCTTGACTAAAGCCTTTTGTCGAAACGTTGCTGTTTTAAGCTGTCAGTTATTGAAGCTAATTCATTATATTCTATATTTTCACGTCAATCCCTTTAAAGTAGATATCTAGATCTTATAGGTCAAACCCGTTGGATGGGTTTTCCATTTTCCCGAGGTCGTTCTATTGTGAGTAAAAAAGGACCGTGACAAACAACTTTCCAATGGTGAATAAGAAATCTCATGAGTTGTTTTCGGTACTTCCCGAATAGCAAGGTAAAGTTGGTGGGGAAAACCTTCTAACGATCGTGTCCTATTGGAATGACGATTGATATTATGGGCGAATACAGGTATCGATTATTAATTATTTGTCAAGTTTCGATTGATTAGCGGTTTAACTAAATTTTGTCTGCACCCTTACCAACTGCCTCACTTGTGCTCAGTGTGCTCGATTTAATTGTGTGGTGGGTGTCGTTGGATGCAAGTTCGAGTCCGAGTTTAGGCAATGATATTTCTGGATTTTTCTTGCACGCACTTTTCGTTTACCAATAAAGCGGCACGGTATGTCGGTGGATTATGACGATAACCAGTCCACCCTCTCTCATCTCATTTAATATTTTATTTTTTTAAACATTTATCCCCCGACCAACTCTCTCTCTCTCTCTCTCTCTCTCTCTCTCTCTCTCTCTCTCTCTCCCCCCCCCCCTCTCTCTTCTTTTTTTCCCCTGCCCCCCCCCAATTCTACCCGAACACACTTGGAACATACCCTGATAACCCTGAGCCAATTATCCACTATTATATACTCATTCCTTTACTTTTATCAGAACATTTATTATCATCGTTTGCGTCACGGTTGTCGTCATTATCATCATCATCATCACCATGATGATGATGATGATGATCATCATCATCATCATCATCATCATCAT
>JARDUL010023431.1:0-12948 GCA_030265205.1 Dirona pellucida | reverse complement strand
CGCGCTCTCTCTATATCTCGCTCCCCCCCCCCTCTGTGTGTGTGTGTGTGTTTCTCTCTCTGTCTCTCTCGCCCTCTCACCCCCCCCCCCCCCACATACAAAGATACACATTTGTACACCCTAAGTAAAAAGTACACGCATGGTCTGAAGTAACCACAATGCACACATGCGTTCACTCACCCTTCTCACACACCGTTCGCTTTGTTATAATAATCAATTTTGTAGCATTTATTACATAAAGACCGTTTCCTTATAATATACGCGAGCGACGTGTGCTATTATATAATATAATATAACACTCACTACAATCACAACACTCGCCCATCGCACGCGTATGGAAAGAATCGCCTGTTACTGCTATGGAATGCCACTCTTTTCACTTTTCTTCTGCAATCCTAATTTGTCTTTTTCTCACCATGGCAACAAATAAGAATGGCCGCCATCACTTTAAAGCATTTCACCGCCCATTTCCCTTCATGATGGATCTCGCGTATCAACTGCTACGTGTGGATTCGCCAGCGTCTTTGCCAGTGAATTATTTTGAGTGAAAAGCCATGAATGATAACGAGTGAAACTTAATCCTGTTACGAGAAATAAACGAGAGGAACGGCAGGATTTTGTAATGGGTTTTCTCGTGCGAGGGTGGTGGGGACTGGGATGTTGGAGATGGCAATGGCAGCAAAATTAGAAGTAACAAGCCGAATACAAAATCGATATTCGTATTAAAGGTGTTGGGAGAAATATGAAAGGTGTTGATTGCTTTCTTTCGAATGCTATGATAGAATAATGTTCGAATCCGATGCATGGGCATAGTGAGGGTGGGTGGGTGGGGGGGGGGGGGTGGAGATCACATCCACTCTTGTAGAAGGTGAGGCTGGTTAAGAGATCAAATATTTTTGAACGATGGTCCCGATACTGTAGTTCCACCACACACCATATTGTGTTAGGCCCCATCAGTCCCGCCATACAACTAAGTATAGGTGTCTCAAAATGGCAACCACAACGTATAGGTAGCTACCAAGACATAGTCTATGTGTCCCAACTTATCAACACCAAAGCATACCTAGGATTAGGGGCCGCAAGTTAGCAAACCCGACACATACCTAGACATAGGGACCCCAATATGGCGACCCCATCACATACGTCGCGCTCCTTCTTTGCACGTGATTGTAAGATGTTTTCAGGGCAAATCGATAAAATACCAGTTGTATTATTTGTGTGTGTGTGTGTGTGTGTGTGTGTGTGTGTGTGTGTGTGTGTCTGTGTGTGTGAAAATTTGTGAAAGACTCACTCTCTATTTATTTCACTGTCTTCATCCTCTTTCTTCTATTTTATTCTTAACCGCCGCCCCCCCCCCCCCCCCCACACACTTCTCAGTGATGTAACAGGGGTAGTATACACAGGGGTAGTTAACCAACAATACATGTTTGTAGCCAGTGAATCACTATAACTATAATGTCATCATGTTGGAATTATAATTCAATGCTATCATTCTCAAAATATGACGTCATTATTGTCGTGACCACTGACTGTTCACACCTGTCTTATTAGTTAACGTAATGTCAGTGTACACGACCCCAGGCCATTATCAACAGATTATTCCTGTCGCTATGATAACTTCTCATGACAACTGCTTACCTCGTCTGATCGGAGACGGACGTTTAATTCGGAGGTTCCGTCGATTGTTAAGCAGTGTCTCCTTGTCCAAAAAGTGTATTGAGTGCTGAGTATTCCGTTGCTTTCCCGGGGCAAATGTGCTAATGTAAGCGCTTGGAGCATGGTGATGACGATGGATAAGCGCTATTAAAATGCCTTTTGTCAATATTACAATTATGCTTTTCTTTGACTAATTTCAGATTTAAAATTCGATGACGACATCATGTCGAGGTCAGGGGGCACAGACGATGTCGACATGAGTTCATGGGGTCGCGATGACCTACATTGGAGGATGCGGCAAGAAGCTGAATTTTTGGCACAACTGAGAGCACGGCGCCAGCGAAGCAGCGCCAACTCTAGCAATGCTACCAGTGACAATGAGCAAGACGGGTAAGTCATCATTTATTTGGTATTCTTGAAGTCTATTTGGGGATGTGGAGGGTTACGATATGGTCATGTACAGATGATCTGTGACTTTTGTATCATTATTATATTATATTGTTGAGGGTTGCTGAGCACATGTTATGTGTGTGGACAATTACAACACAAGCGTCATACAAATACATTTATTATTATTATTAACATTATTATTATTACTATTACTACTACTACTACTACTACTACTACTACTACCACTACTACTACTACCATTACTACTACTATTACTACTACTACTATTACTACTACTACTACTACTGCTGCTGCTATTATTATTATTATTATTACGAATGAATATGTCCTAAAAAGGAATGTTGCGGTTGCTCTTTCCCTGAATTTTCAATTAGTCAGTGTTTTTAAAATAGACTTCCTTGGCTTTGTTTGCTATTTAGTATTAGTACATTCTAATGCGCCATGTTCTTCATTTGTATATTAACATGATTTTAAAGAATGTATAATTGTTTTTTCCCTCAGATATATCGGGACAGATGAAGCTGAATCTTTTGTTCGGACAGACGATGAAAGTTACATTGGTACGGATGATGTGGCGTCATTTGGCGGTGCCGAACCCACTGACGATGTCCAGAGTGTCAGTATGAGGACGGACGAAGAAGCTGCTGATGTTTTAGAATCTTTACCCAAGGTACTGTCATGTACCTCGTAAATAAAAATAATAACAATGATGATGATGATTATGATAATGGTAATGCTTAAATAATAATAATAAAGATATATCTATAATAATAATAAAAAGAGACTGGAAGTTCTATAATAATAATAATAATAATAATAATAATAATAATAATAATAATAAAACAAGACAGCTGTGTTCAAAATTGCCTGTAAATGAGCAAACATTATTGAATTGCTAGCTTTGGTTTATATTCAGATTTGAAAAATGTATTTTAGTTATTGATAATAATAATATAAAAGAGTGCTGGATATGAAAATGAAAGTTAGAAACAAGAATTTGAAATGAGCGATGAATAAAATCTACAATAATGGGATTATGTACTTTGGCAGGAGATGACCAGCAGTCGATACACCACTGATGATGAGAGCTTCCTACAGACAGATGATGAGTCATTCATTCGTACGGACGACGAGGAAGGTGGCAACACAGACTGGGAGGAATCTACCAGGAGATGGGTCAATAGGTGACCTTCACCCACAGATCCCACCTGACCATCCTGATTCCTTCCTAAACTGGTGATTGGGTTCAAGGGTCAAGCGTCAAGCAGCTGAAAGGCAACATGACAACACTATTTACTGGCGGACAGATCTAAACATTGACCCATTTTAGTAAGGGAAAAAAAATCATGCTCTATTGTGATTCGAGACACTTCTTGATTGAAAGTAAACATTGAAATTAAAGATTCTCCACTGACCCCCAACTGGCCTGTGCTAAGTAACCAAAGTCAGATGTGCTTGACCAACTCACCAGTTCTCCAAGTCTTGAGACTTATTATAGTGTCAAATATTAGGATTATGATGATGTGTAAGACACCATGTGTCAAATAATGTGATTGTGTGTCAAATGGTGTTTTTTGCATATGGCACATGTCAAATATTGTGATGGTGTGTAGTAAGTCATGATAACAAATAATATTGTGATGGTGTGTAAGACATGTCAAATATTGTGATGGCGTGTGGAACATATGTCTGTTGTGGTGTGTATGACTCTTATCAATGTGTCAAATTTTGTGGTGTGTATGACTGACACATGTCTAATAATATATATTGTGATCATGTGTCAATGTCATGGGCAGAGTGTGTATAAGTGTAGTAAGCGATGGATTTTCCAATTGGGGCTGGCGGCATAAACATTTGCAATTATTGGCTTCAAAATACCTCCCCTTCCCCCACATAGTCAATTCCGCAATTTTCATATCTCCACATTCTGTCCAACTCCAAAATGCTTCTACAGTCCCAGTGGTTGTTTGTTGTCCTCTACTTCCTGGCTACGTGACTGTACACTTATACTGTGTGTTACATTCTGGTGGCAGGGTCCCCTTTCCTTGGCTGGCAGTGTGTCACTAGTACTAGTTGGTATGACAATTGATTTTCAATCTGCAATTCTCTGTCAAAATGTTTATGTTTGCTATGGTAATGGTTAGTCAATTTATTTGAACCAAACGCCCTACCCATGTTGACTCCGAGATTCTGTTCTTTTGCTGATAAATTAAGGAAGAGTGAATGAATGAGAAAAGAACGGTAATCTCATTAGTGGGAATAACTTAATAATATTTATTTCTGGTAAAAGTGAAAATGTTCAGACTAAGGCACCGTGTCCACCAACATAAAAACCTGCAGTCTGAAAATCGCTTAAGTCTCTGGTGGAAAAAGTTAGGGAGTTGGGAAAGGAGGAGGAGGTCACCTGACCAGAAATTGTCTTTCTCCATACACACACAAACAGTCCTGAAACTTCTATGTTGGTGGATGCGTAGCCTTAAGCTGTGTATGTCAGTTCTTTTAGATGTCAAAGGAAGAAGGCATCATTCTAGCCTCAAGCAGACATAAATAGTAGGCCTACGTATCTCTTTCCTTCTTGTTTGATTGTTTCAGAGGATCTGGTATTTTGATTTTACTTCGTTTCTCATTTGAACATTATGTTCTATTCTTGATGTGGTATTTTGGTGTTGTTTTACAAACTAAATGTTCATTCTTCTTCTTGGAGGTCTACGGCATTATACACAATTGTTTTATACTTTGTAATTATTTTTAAGCGGGCAAGCAGTTTACTGCTTTAAAACTCTGTCCTTGGGCAACTACATCAAATAGATGTGATAATGATAATCTAAATCAAAATAGTAGTTGTAGTAATTCTGTTCCAAGTCAAAGCTGTCCTGACGAACATCATGGAAATATGGTATTAATGGTAATGATTTGTTGTGGTATCATAAAGCTGTTTTACACTGATTTCTTTTAAGCACAGTAGTTACTGGATAAACCACCTTGGTTGGGAGTAGAGGAGAGCATGTATTTATTCAAACCACGCTTTTGTGAGAAGTTAATATGAGATATCAACTCATGGTGCTATATGTTGGTGTAGAATTAATTTATAGATTCAACATCATGTATAATGTTAGAACAAAGTCAGGCTAGATGAGTCCATTTTTTGACCAGAGATGACTCTTTCTTTCTTACTTGATCAAATTACCTTTTGTACCTTTCGGTGTAAGGCCTATGAGATGACTCAACATTGTCTAAAACGTCACTCATGTGGCCACACTTACTCATACAATAATCCACATGGGCTTCATGTTTCTTTCTTAATCTCAGCGGAAGTGGTTTTTTTTGCCACACTGCTCATTTTTAAAAACAAATATGCAGATAAATCCAGTGGCGTCACAGTGACTGTGGGCTTATATGTATTTGCATACTACTTACATCATATGAATTAAGAGTACAAAATTAGTGAGTAGGTTTAAGCGTTTGTCTAGACAGAGGGTGCTTTTCCACAGCATACGTTTATCTAGCAACTATTCTATTGAGTATTTGTGTCAAACCATTAAAAACTGTGGATCACACTTGTCAGATATTGTGGATACCTACTAAATCAATTCTTTACAAGTTTCAATAATAGTAATTATTTGAGTGAAAATTATCAATTTAAAGTGATTGGATATTTAATCTGTTATGTTTGTTTTTCAATTTCATTAAATGAAACGACCAAAAGACGATTTCAGCGGGATGGGGTCGTTGACGTTGCTCAGGGACTCTTCAAGTACAAGATATTGACTCAAATTAACCAGAATACCAAAAATATAAAGAATAAAAAGCAATTTTGTTTGGAAAGATAAAAATGGTGAAATCAGTCCAACTCAAAACATCTTGGTTAGGTATATCTTGATACTTCCTATATGAAGAAAAGTGAATAAAAGCTAATTAAAATTATCATATTGTATTCCCTCTTTTTGTAAAACCACACTTAATGAACGTGACCCCCCCCCCCCCCCCCCACACTTTATTATGTGAATAGGCACAACACATTTTTATGGCATAATAACTAAATAAGGCAACAGGTATCATTTATACCATAAGAGAATACTGTTGTGTGCGAGCTTGTGCAAAAAAAACCCCAACAAAATGTTGATTGCATCTTCCTGGTTACATTTTCACACAACTACAACTAAGATTTGACATTTTTTACACCCTAAATGTCATGTGCCAGGAGAGTTAAAAAGGGAATATGGTATTTGATTGTCAAAACTAAAAGAATTAATGGGTATTATTATTATTTAAGTTAAAGTTAAAGCTATAATATTTTAAATCTGGTATTCAATTCTTATTCTTGATTCTTACAGTGTCACTAAATTAGTTTTTGTCGTCATCAGTTCCATTTCTATCTTATTCCATTTTACAATTCGTGTATGTTATATCTAGCTATTTATGTCTTTTAGTATGTTGAAAAATGAAAAATATTTTCAATGAAACAATTTGCTCCAGTGGTGTGAAATGTAATATTTTTGGTCCCTATTTCATTTTGATGTTATACTTGTGTTTTGTGTGTGTGTGTGTTGCGACAGCACTATTGTTTATGCTAGTGCTAAAAGGGGGAAGAAAAACTAGTCAAATAAGCTTGGATCAAATTTGCATGGCAGAAAAAGAGACTGGAAGTTCTATATCAAAACTACAGCAACAACATTGTAAAAGGGCTATTGCTTGTTCGATGTCTGAAGCATGTTCAGGTGAATGGACGAGATTTGGATGTTATTGTTATATATTTAAAAAAGTCACATATATATCAAATGTAATTTTTGTTCTTAATTATAACTCAAGGAGCTGATGCATAAGAAGAAAAATCTTTCAAGTTGAGTTTGAGCAACCATTACTTTTTTATCCATTGAATGTTTGCAGTGTGTTGTGTGTGTGGTTATTGAAGCCAATCTGACATATATAATATTAATATATACATTGTCAGTCCTACCTAATCTAATTATCCCTGCAATGTATGATATTGTCAATAAAATCCTGCATAAAGGTTCTCTTCATATTCATGTGCCTGATTTACATGCATGTCATTAGCTTTTAATTGTAAGTAGAAGAGATTAAAAAGTATCAGCTAGCAAGGCCATGAAATCCTATTTCAATCAAACTGATGGAAAATAGATGAAGACCAGAAGCAACACTCCTTGTCACCCTAAACAATGATCTCAAATTAACTAAAAACTTGGGTTAACATCGTAAGTTCTTGAGATCCTGAAAAATGTCACCAGGGTCTGTATATGGTAGCTGCTACTGCTAGCCCATGTGATCCATCTGCGACAAACTAGGAACAATAAATACATTGTGGCATCATGTGATTGATAATCATGTAGGTCACTGTTGCCTTCTCCAGGCCACCTGCCTTGCCTACGAAAGACAGCTGTAACTCTCTTCGACACCCCCAAGTAAAATTGGATGGAAAGAAAAGAAGAAGTAAAAGTTTCATGAAATAAATACTAAAAATATTTTGAGTGACCTAGTGGTCTTGAGTCTAGGTATTTGACTCAATTTTACCATTCTGACTGCTTTCACATGTTGCTCTTGTAATTAAACCTGTGATATCTTACAACATGTAGAAAATAGTTCCATAGAATACAAACAGTATGACCTAACTGAATAGGAGATGTACAAGGTGGATTTATGGCATGGTAAAGAGTGGAAATCACAAAATACTATGAAGTGGGAATGAAGCATTTCCTATCACCTTCTTATACGAACTCAGCCAGTTGCCAGTATCAGTAAATCAAAGAGAGAAAAAACGTCTACTTATAATTCAATCACGCATCGACGTTAAAGACTGTTTAATTGTAGTAATAGTATTGGGCATGGATGCATTTGTATCAGACGTGTCACATTTTGACCCTTGTACCCAATGCACAAAGACCCAATTACAAGTATAATACTCCAAACATCCACTTCTCACAAACAAAAAACATGTCAATGTCAAGAAAACTCAACACTTTTTATATACATTAAAAAATTTTCATCCATTGTCTTTATTACAAGTGCCACATGGCCAAAAAATTTAATGAACACAGAAGACCTGAGACTCAATGACAATTCCATCCTCCAAGTTACTTTTTCTTATAAAGGTTTAGAGACTTCATAGAAATTAGTTGTCCAGACTTGGTTGGATATTTGGTCATCCGGAGTGGAGCCAGTGACCCTTGGAGCATTGAAGACAGCTCGTATCTCATCTTTCTTAATTGTTGCTTTTCTTCTGCCTGTGATGCGTACTCATCCGTTTCTGGGAGTCTGAAACCCGATGTTAAGGTTAACAAGCAATTATCAAAACCTGTGGTACCTTTCAGTGTTGGGTTTGAATCATTTTAATGTAAAATAATGTGTCAAATAATATTTCATCTTTTGAAAATATAACAACTTGGGCGGGGAGCAAAGCGATACAAATATAACTGACTTACTGCACTACATAATGCCTTTCTTCAAATTCAATGAAAAAATATATTAATCTTTGGTAAGACTGAATCATATTTAAAAAAATGAAAACAAAAGCAGATAAAAACCCATTAACACATATATAAAAAATATGGTGCATTATACGTTTGTTTTGTTATCAGTTACCTGTGATTAAAAGAGGAGAGATGTTCCTATAATATTAATTCCTGTAAGTTAAAAAAAAACAAAAAACAATAAAGATGGGTTTATCGTCAGTTTCCCCAGCACGAATACAGGCTCAGAGACTTTGTGTTATTTATCCCCCAACAGGCAGTGCCTTTCAATATCTCCCACGGGGAGCAGACAGTAGAGTAGACTGTTGGGCTTGTCATACTAACATACTGACAATATCTGTCTCTGCTTGTAGCTGGGTACCCAATCACACCTGAGTTGGAGGCAAAAATGTGTAAAGAGACTTCCCAGGATTCAACATCAGTAGTTTCAGCCAGGCTTCGAACCCAAGTTCTCACTATCTCAAAACCAGGACATTTACCAATCCGCCACCTACACCGCTAAAGGTAGCACATTTTCCCTGATTTTATAGTCTATGAATCGACGAACATAAAACAAAAGAATGATGCTCTCTTACTACAACATCTGATTCGCATTCACTCTTTGATTTTCTACTGTGCCACAAATAACCACAAAAAATTATGGGTTAAAAATAAAATAAAAAGAAAGTAAAATGTTTCAAGGATACAAAGTCTGATCATCGAGAATCATGTCCATCTCTTCAGCTGCTTTTGAAAAGAAATCATTATGCAACTTTATTTTCTTGGATCTGAAAGTAAACACACAAAAAAAGCAAACCATAATAAAATGATATAATCTCCAGAAATCATAGACACTTTGTATGTTGTTTATTATAAGAGGAAACTTGAAGAGAAACAAACAGACAATTAGATTTGTGTTTATCTTCCAAGTCCTGACCATGAATGAAGGAGTGTTGGGGACCAGCACGAGTGATCACAGTCCTTACATAAACCATTATCACATTTTGGCTACTTCACGTCATTCAACACACTCAAAATATGACACAATGATAGTGATGCATAGCGTCCTTTCGTCATGCGCCGCTAGAGACATTGGAATGTGTGTTGTGTGAATAGCATTGTAAGTTGTTCATCACTAGTGAGTGAGTGAGTGAATTACTAATCACCCTTTACTGGAAGGCGCCATATAAATGCACTTTATTATTATTATTATTACTACATTAGTGGCCCTGATATAATCCAATCTGGCAATGATGAAAACTTAAAGCGTGTTGACAATAAGTGTACATTATAATCTGATGTTTACATACCGCATTTACTCACACATGATCAAACATGTCACTGTGCAATCCACACAACTTACATCCCATTGTCTCTCTGTGGCATGTGGCTGCAGTGCACAAATATTTTATCAGTAAACGAAAAGTTTATGACAACAGCTGCAGCATCTGACCATGGAATCATAGAATGACATTTGGCAGAAAGGGCAGGGAAGTCAATTCATTTTAATTTCAATGCAACCAATCAACAACTTTATAGTGAAATTGAACGTTTTTTGTCTGAGAAATTGAAAACAACCTTATTTACAAAACAAATGCGGCAGGAATAAAATTGTAAGTAAAGGAACACTAAAAATAAATGAAGGCCAAAAAAGGTAACAGTAACACAAAAGCATTAAAAGGAGCTGATAAACTTTTATCTTTTTTCTAAGTCAAAAGCAGTAGATGACCAATTCATAGGCCTACCTGTGTTCTGCCACATCAATAGTCCGTGCCAGTCCCACCCTGCTCTTGACAGCAGGCATCAGATCCAAATCAATGGGCAAAATTGCAAGCTCTTCACCTTGAAAAGCAGGAAAACAAATGCTATTTTACAAGAGTTTTGGGCAAAATAAAGTGGCATTGATTAAAAAACGTGCACATCAACACCAGAAGACGTGTTATTCTCAATAATTTGAAAATCTGGGTGAAAAATAACCACAAAAGAAATCCCCACACATAATCATTTAAATCTGGGTGAAAGAGTTGAGCTGTGCCATAATCAAGCATTGCGAGAAAGAAAAAAAAGATTCACAACCCATTCATGGTTTCAGAGGATATCCCATAACTTTTATTCAAACAACTTACCATTCTTCACTCCATATACAATTTTACGGTAATTCCTGGCATCTTCTGGAGCCACCAACATCACACTGAGACCTACATTGGAGGCCCGAGCTGTACGGCCACTTCTATGGACGTAATTCTGTTCAAAGTGCAAACAAGATACGTTAAATAAAATTTGACAAATAAAAGTAAGACCTAAGTATGATTTTTTTTAAAACATGAACTTGTTTTAGTACCGTCTGCATGATTGGTTGAAAAAAAAAAAGTATAATAAGATACTGATACATCTGTGTGGATGTTTGATATTACCTCCTTTGTCTGTGGTACTTGGTAGTGAATGACGTAGTCTACATTGGGGATATCTAACCCACGGGCTGCCACATCTGAAGCCAACAGGAGTCCACGGTTGTTTCCTGGTTTAAAAGAAAAAACAAATTACAACCACATACCCTACAACAATATATTTGACGGCCTGATGAATCATTGAGTATTTTGAAAAGCTGTTTTCTAAATTTTGGGGTTTTTTTATTACAAAAAGTAAGGTCTGCATAGGCAACCAAAATGGTTTATATGTACATCATTTAATTGCTTTTCTTCTTGAAAGTTATCACTATTCCTTTTAATTTTCTACTTAACTCTACATAGACTTATTACATATAACATTGAAGCAATAAAAATTTATCCTATTCATCAATTCAAATCAATGTGACTAGAATTACCTGAAAATCTGTCCAAATTTTTCAACCTCTGTCGTTGTTGCATGTCGGCATGAAGGGGGTAGGGAGTGCATTCCAGTAAATTAAAGACCGAAACCAATCGCCGAAGGCAATCTTTACTGTTGGCAAACACCAGAGTCCTGCCCGGGTGTTGGCACAGGAAGTAATACAAATAAAAATCCTGGGGATTGAAAAAAAAGAAGAAGAAAAATAGGATCTCAGATTTTCTGAACTTGAGCAAGAATGTCAAGAATCTATTTAAAGCACTGCATATCTCCAACCCTGTTTTAACATTCGTTTTATTTCTTAAGCAGTATTTCAGGCAGCTCATTTTACTGGCCATTGTGACTCTTGGTTCCTTCTATTGGGGATGAAACAACTAGATTTTAATTCTGCATTCATTGCCTATTATGTGTGAAGGGGACTGAATATTCCAATGCTATCAAACCAAACAAAGGATTCACTGATGTTTGTGTAAGGCCACTGTCAAGGCCATCACTGTATCTCGTCATCTGCATGCACTTTTGCATGATATCAAAGATGGAGGCACAGTGGCCGAGAAATTTGACATTGTACCTAACCCACATATTGACCTAATCCATGACAATTGCATGGGTTTGAATCAGCATTGCATGGGTTTGAATCAGCATTGCATGGGTTTGAATCAGCATTGCATGGGTTTGAATCAGCATTGCATTGTTTGTCATCCTTTGGCAAAATACTTTACTTTGATTGCCTCATTCGAGCCAAGTGTAGAAATGGGAACTAGTCTACAGCTAGGGATGTAATCTGAGTAAAATTAGCATTCTATCCAAAATGACAAAAAATTACGCCAATGTCGATATGTAGAACACTTTTTCGAGAAATCGAAGTATAAACAAATGAGAAACAGACTGATTGACCTTGCTAGAGAGAAGAGGGCTAGAGAGAAGAGGGACGATATTTCACAGGAAATCACTCAAATAAAATGGTGATTACTATAAAGAGAAAGATAAAGGAATGGTTTCCCTTCTCTGAAATGATGAGGCTGCTGCATTGTCTCTTAGAGGTAAATTATAAAAGGTAAACTCGAGGCCAACAGGGGTGCGGCATGGGCAGTAAGCAGTATGCAACTGAGGCTGACACATGTGCGAGAGTGGTAGTGAGTTAATCGAGCTATTCATTGAATAGTAACAGTTATAGGATTGACAAAATCAATAACTTGATTAGTGCATACTACCAAACGGAACTCACCTTTTCTTTGGCACCACAATTGACTCTCATTTCTGACAAGGACTGGGCAACTTTGTCTTTGGGTGTAAGATCAATGATTTTTGGTTTGGTTCCCACACACATCTTGGTTGTTAAACTCTCTAAAGATCAAAATAAAATTGCCTTTAAGAACAGAATTACATAAAATATTACATATTCAACAGACTGAAATATACTTAAATCTGATGACAATTTCTGCACTTTCTCAAGTAGAGAGAGAGGAACGGATGGGGAAGAGAGAGTGAACGAGTGAGAGGGATAGAGAGAAGGGGGAATGAGAGAGAGAGAGAGAGAGAGAGAGAGAGAGAGAGAGAGAGAGAGAGAGAGAGAGAGAGAGAGAGAGAG
>JARDUL010023320.1:0-12953 GCA_030265205.1 Dirona pellucida | reverse complement strand
TAATAATAATAATAATAATAATAATAATAATAATAATAATAATAATGATAATGATAATAATAATAATATTAATAATAGTAACACACACACACACACACACACACACACACACACACACACACACACAGTACTGTGTACATGTTTGTTGTCTGTTTTGATTTGTTTTGCTTCTTTCTTTCTTTGATTGTTTTTGTAACCGATCTTTCATTCGGCAGACACCTTCTCGACGCACTTTCCATCCTTCCTTTCCACCTCGGTGTGTCGCGCCGCACCTCATTAGGGAACCACTGCCACGCGCTGAAACAGTATTTATATTATGTTGTTATTTTTGTTGGTGTTTTTTGTTAGGTTTTTTTTTCTTTCGTTTTTTAATGTTAAGCCCCTCTTGAAAATAGTACAACTGGAACGTTAAGTATGTAGGCAGTGGTGGCTTGTACGTAAAGAGCGACTTTTACAACTTTATTTCGTCTTGGGAGTCCACCGATGTTAACCCTGATTGTATAAATCCGCGTTACCCCAATTTGCAAGTGGCCATTCCCTGACAGAAATGCTCTCTGTCATTGTCCTTAAATGACCCAGGTAGTATAGGAACGAGTACTGTATTTTTATCAAACGACCGGGAGGTTACAGGTTACGCTTCATGATGCAGAAGTAGACGCGACAAGAACTGTTTCATAAATTGGATCCATTACTATAATTATCCAGTGACTTATTGTTGTGTTTAACATTTAGGAGACTTTGAATGCGACACCCACTTTTCATGGCTTCAGCTGCTATTACTGTATTTAAGTTTTGGTTCAATTTGCCTGTCCTTTCGCTTTGCTGTCGCGTTTGGTTTCAAACCACTTTCCTTCAACCGTGAAGATTATGTACGAAGTTAATGAGGGAGGCGAAGCGGAAGCCCGTTTATTTCATTCAGTTTGTTCATAATATACCTTATCAGCTATCTCTACATTCCTGTTCGATACAAAAACAAGTATGCGCTGTTTCCCATTCATTCATGCTTGACGCTCCCCTCGTGCTATGCTTTCATTCATACGCACTAAAAGAGCTAAACTACACTTTGGTTTCATTTCAGATTTGTATTCACATTCAGATCTTTTTTTGTTATTGTTGTTGGTGGTTGGTCGTTTCTATTGATTAAAATAATATTATACTTGTACTCGCATATTGTAGTGGTGTGAAAATAACGCGTACATAGCGAACGGCAGTTATTGTAACCCAAAAGTGTACCCCTCGCCGTGGCTTCGTCTTGTTGCTACACATGTGATGCACATTCGTTTGTCCCTCGCTGAGCGTATGCTGTGAACTGGCCCCGCTCCCGACCCAAAACAAACACGTTCTTTTGCCTGGGTGTCTACGTTATCCTTTATTTCCCTCTCTTCGGCTCTTCGTCACACTCACGATGTATCCTGACGTTAGCGCAACCTGAACTATGATCGCCGATCGCACGGTTACTGTTGTGCGAACAAGTACTTAGGCTGTTGTGGTATGCGCTGTTCCTCCCACCACTCCCATCTCCTTCCTGTTGGGACTTGCCTCACTTGCCAAGGTCATTCTCTTTTGGCCGAATTTAGGTCAGGGGGTCAGGGCAGGCGAGTAGTGTACAGGCGTGGAGTGTATGATCATGATTACCGATTTCCACTGCTAGAGCTGCTACAAATTATAATGCATTCCTGTTCTCCTACCCGTAATAGACGTCGACTTGGTGTTATTTTAGAGATTAAGATATCGCTGCATATAACGCGTGTGTTCTTAAAATGAAATGTGAAATAAATATGTGTATTTGAACGAGTGTGTGTGTGTGTGTGGGAGAGTGTGTGTGTGGGATAGAGATTTGGGTTGCCAGCTATTTGCGTTGTATTATTCGTTGGTGCGTTGAAACGTTGACTGTGCTGACGCCCGGAGAACTGAGGGTTTCGACTCACTTTCACTGCACCAGTTTCTCGTCAAGGTTTACTGACTGACTATACCGCCAATGTCCTCGCGATGGACAAAGCATACGGAATGTGATGTAACAACAGTTCAGTTTATTGTGATGGGGGCGTGTGTGGGGGAGGGATGGGGGCGGTATGGGTATTTCATTTTTCGTTGTGTATCACGATATAATACTTCTCGCTGTAAGAGTCGAGTTGCTGGTAATAATTGCATCACTCTCTTTTTATATAAAATGCGTCTCCGTTGCCATCGTTTGAAAGATGTGCGGAAAATGTGAAAGTAATACTGCACTGATCACATGGTCCAAAACAGTATAATTTAATGTTCGAAGTTACAATTCTTTTATTTGGCTATTAACGCATCGAGCAAAACCCGTTGATCATAATCTTGGATATAATAAAATGAATGGGAAGGGAGTTTGATATTTAGGTTTGACAACACAAAGCCAAATTGAGGCACAAAAATCCTCTCACTATGTAGATACCCTACTGTCTTGTTGACGTAATTAAACTCAATAATATATTAAGGGTTTTTAGAACACATGGCTCGTTTTTTGGGGGGTGTTGTTTTGTTTTTTTGTTTTTTGTTTTTTGTTTTTTTAATTGTGATAATTCGTCCTGAAATATGTCTTTGCCAGCTTGAGTTGCTTTTGAAAGCTGTTACTCTCAAGTCGAGGAAAAATATGGTGGCAATTGTATTATTTCAGTGATTGATTTTGACTTATTCAGTTTTTTCACTCTTTCCTTCTTTGTGCGGTTGAAGTATCTTATTTCATTTTCCCTTTCTCTTGTCTATTTATTTCAGGCATTGACCGTAACTTCTCCAAGGAACCATTGTCGCAAGAAGTGCAAGAAGGAGGAGTAGCAAGATTTGAATGTAAGATAAAAGCAAAACCTCATGCCTACTATGTCTGGAATAGAAACAACAGTCAGCTACCTCAAGATGATCCCAGGTTGGTATAGATTTGCACATTTGGAAACTTCAATCTCCAATGTTATTACTTATTACAAGGTCCGCTTAGTCTGGTATTTCATTACTTATTAAATCCTCTGGCATTTGAGATTCAGTAAATGGGTTGGTTTTTTTCTTTCTCTCTCAAGATTATTTTTCATAGGGAAGCAATTATGAATGGCGAGTCAAGTCATCTTTATATTACAATTATTGAATGTTGAAATTGACTCTAAAGAGATGTATTGGTACTATTTACTTGTACAAGAGTCTAGGTTTTGGTTTGGCTGTAGAGATCAACGGACTTTATACCCTCATCATATGCTGTCCTTGATGGTTAGGTTTGAAATACTGACTGACCTGTATAACACCATTATTCTATTAAGTCTAAAATCTTACTGTTAATTTAATTTAATTTAATTTGATGACTGGATGTTTGAAAAATCTCTAAAAGAAAAAGCCCCATGTAATTGATATCATTGTCAGTTGACACTGTTTTAAAAGTCTATTACTATATTGGTCACACTGATTGAGAATGATGCTGTTGGTGGACAGCATCTCTCATTGGAGATCAAAGGTGTTTTTGTTGGAAATTGTGATGGAAATAATTGCATAACCTGAAGCATTTATTTTCACTGTATAGTATTTTATTGAGAATTATTGGCAAATGTTACATATGTGCGGATCTGAGATGTAGTTTTCATAAGAATACTTGATAGATTTTCCATTATTTCTATCCAATGCATTCATCTATTTTTTCTTCCTTTCTTTTCTGTTTCAGATTCAGTTTCCTACCCTCAGGTGTTATGCAAATTACAAACGTTAAGGCTAATGACTCTGGAAAATACTGGTGCCAAGCAACCCCCTACCTCTATTCTATTCAGGAACAAGTTACTGATTTGCGGTGGAATCCCAGCCGTGAAGCAGAGCTCAAAGTCATTACAGGTATATGCATGTGTGCCAATGGTAGGAATCTTTAATAGGCAATGCATGTTTCCAACACTCCTCCCTACAAAAAAACAAAACAAACAAACAAAATGAAACAAACCAAAAAAAAAACAACCCAAAAAAACAAAACAAAAACAACAAATCCAACAAAAGCCACAAGCTTCTCTGTCAATGGCCAAAGGGCATGAAAAAGTTGGAAAAAGTAAAAGATATTTTTATGCAGGCTTGCTGGCATAGGATCCCATATTATAGTCATACTGCCATTTAAACTTCTATGTCCCAGCTTTCAATAGACACAGTATAGCGTTTGCAGAGGGGGTGAAGGAAATAATTATATTTATGTTGATAATGAATAATGAAAAGGAATTATACAGGGCTGCCGTTAAGTACTTTTTCCCAAGGCCTAGAAGAAATTTTTGTGACACTATATGATGTTGTGTAAGATATTTATTATAGTTTAATGTGTGTTTTACTCATGGGATTGGATCTGGGCGTAATGATATATGGAAAGTGCTGAGGTGGGATTAATTAGGATTAGACCTGACAAACGGCAAAGACTAGGAGGCAAATACTGCTTCACAGACTTTGCACTTGACCTGAATGGTGAGCTTAGATTAGTTACATAAAAGGAGTGTCTGTGGGGTGATTAGTGATTGGCTTTGGTAGACCTCATTCTGTCTCTCCCTCTTCTCACTCTACCCCCCCTTCTCTCTCTCTGGCTTTATCCATCCCTTCATTCCTCCTTGTATTAAATTTCCCTCTCATTCTCTATTCTTTCTTTCTCTCTCAAACTCTAACTCTCTCCTCCTTCCACGCTTCTCTATCCTCCTTCCTGCCTCTCTCGCTCCCTTTTTTAAAAGCAAATATTGTAATTCATAGGAAAAAGTGAATTTAGATATGATTACTTTTTATCTTTAATAACAAAATTACAGATCTTTGATGTAATATGATCATGTTTGATTCATTCTTCGAGAAGACATTATTCAGAGATGGCACTTTTGAGGCAATTGCCTAAATTCAGGCTTTCCAATAAAATAAACTGTTTAGTGCAGGGTCTAGTTTGTAACCTCCATATAACACATGAATGTTAACAAATCATAACTTGAATTTATTTCTGCATTGTTTATAATAATACATAGGTTCAAGTAGCATTCCTGAGAATTGAGATATATCCTAGAATTTCTAATTACTGTTTTATGATTTTACCTATATTTGGTCTCTTTGCTCGAGTCGTTATCGCAAGTATTGTAAGGTTTTCTTCACACAAAATATTTATTTTTCTGAATTGGCACAATTGATGGTGAAATTAATATCTCTTTACTTTACGTTTTAGGATTCACCCCAAGGCCTCCATCAATTGTGGCGGCACCTCAGAACCTGAGTATAGTCGCAGGACAGACAGCCTACTTGGAGTGTTTAGGTGATGGATGGCCTAGACCTCTGATAAAATGGGAATTAAAAGATGGGACGACCAAAAGTGAGAAGCATATTTTTACACAATGACTTTTCTCTCCTTTCTTCATTTTTGTATCTAAATCCTGTGGTACCTCAGGTATTGTTTATTTTTTGTTGACATTTCTTTCTTTGTTGTTATTATTGTTGTCATCATCATTATTATTATTATTATTATTATTATTATTATTATTATTATTATTATGAGGATAGTGATGACGATTATGTTATTATAAATTTAATTATTATATCTCTTTAATTAAGAAATGAGAATTTTTATAGAATTTGGTCAGACCTAATTACAGAAAATATATATAGATTCTTTGATTTTGTTGCAATTATTTGTGTCAACCTTATTCCAAATCTTTGTATTGCTTACTATTTTTGTTTGTCTGAATAAACCTTCACCCATTCCATAATTTTTTACAGTGTGCTATAAAATGCAGTCATTTTCATCATGTTATCAAGAATCTGTGCTCATTCAAACCAATGCTCCTATTGACAGAAATCTTTTTTCTATTTTCTGTTCTTGTCTCTCACTGGCACTGTTACATTATCCCACTATCAGTCTGTCTACTGAGAGAGGGCATTTTCAAATAACTCATGGTATTGCTAGATTTAACAAATTTCAATATTCTTCTAGTATAAAATGGTCCCTTTCTATCAAATAAGGAGCATTAGTGTGGGTGAGCCAAAGTAGGTGTTTAGGCAACTTATTCAATATAAAGCTGTAGTAATTTGTGATTTCCAATATTTTTAATATGCATGGAATTCAAATGAATTATTTTGCTCTATTGTCTTCGTATTTTCAGTTTCAAATTCTAGGAATCCAAACCTTGTGATACATAACGTTATGCCCAAGGATGCTGGAATTTACAAGTGCTCGGTATCTTCCAGAGGAAAAACTGTTTCTGCCACTGGTTCACTCTCAGTTCTAGGTAGGCGAGGATAATTTACATTTTCAAACACACTTTCTCATAATAATTAATGATTTTTGTGGGGTTGAATTACTGTTTCAGTTGTGATTGTGATCTTTGAAAGGGAATTGATAATTTGTGTTCAGCTTGATAAGTTTCATGTAATTATAAAGCATGTACGATTTTCATAGCTTCACTTCACAAATATTGTTTTTTGTAAGATTTATGAATGGTTGTGATTTCTGATGGATTTGAAGGTCTTGTTGCCTTGGAGTTGACCCTTAAGAAATATATCTTGAATGGGGTTTGCCACCAAAGTGCTACAGGCTTGGAAGGAGGGAGTTGAGCAGGTGTCATCACTGATAATCTTACCAGTTTTTTTTTATCTTCTCACAGTGTGGAAGTGCCATGAATTTAGATGAGTTTGAATATTGGCGACATTATCGAGCCCATGTTGTTAAATATTGGGGTCATTTATTTTCCTGTTAAGACAATTTTTATGGGTATATTTATGAAGGATAGGTGTCTGAAACAGATGTGTAAAGCCTTAAATGCATCAGTGAGTCAAATGCGTTAATCTTCTTGGATACTAACTATCCTGAAAAATGCCTGGAATAAACATGTGGTTTATGAGTTCCATCAGGATGATAATGAAATTGTTCTTTCTGTAGACATTTTCTAGTCTATTTGTGGACCCCACTTGTATGTATTATTATTATTGCTTTGAATGTTATTTTACATGTTATTTCTCTTTATCTCTCCTCCTTGAATTTGAAGTTCCACCGAAAGTGAATGAAGAGCCTAAGTCCCACTTGTATCCACCGCCAAGAACCTTCAATATTGAATGCAAAGTGGATGGGATACCCAGACCCACCATCTCTTGGTATCACAATGGGAGGCCTGTGGATAAAAGTGGCCTGGATTATGATGTAAGACTTGATGAAAATTGCACAGTATTGATTGATTGTTGACAATTAAGTTTTTAAGAAAAAGAAATGAGATCAAATAGATTTATTACTCATATGCTGAATGTACATAGATGATTACACAATTTGGCATTATATTATATCTAAATCTGTTGGAATTATGAAGAAAAACACATGCTGTGTCATATTCTTCTCATTTATATGTATGTGTATTTATGACAAAAATTCATTATTTTGAGCTCAGGACAGTTTGAGATGCATTTTCTAGATAAAGCTCCTGCCAAAGGTGTTACTAAGTAGCTGGTCAGATCAAATGAATATACCGGTCAAATGATTTTATCAATAAGAAGCATAAATAAAATATACTTCTGTAGCAAAGACAGGACAGGATGGATAGACAGGAAAAGGGGGTGGGGGGTGGTTCCTGGGGCAACCGTGTGGGTCAGTGTAGCTTAATGGGGATGATATGATCATTTTTATTACCATTTGCAGTATCAGGTTTCATGTACAGTTAGCAGTATCAGGTTTCATGTACAGAACTCGTTGAATGTTTGGTGATCAGCATTTATGAGGTTATTTCTCTCCATTTCAGATCCGAGGCAATGGTCAAAAACTGCTCCTTTATAGTGCTCGTATTGTTAACTCTGGCTTTTATCAATGCATTGCCAACAATAGCGTTGGGGAAGCCATGGCTGTGTCTCAAATCAGAATTGTCTTCTCAGGTGGGTTTTTTCAAAATATCATGTTTATAGAAAGTGTTTTCTACATGTGTTCAGTTGTTTCCATTGACAAAATGTTTACGTTATTATCATACAATTATTTGTTTATTTGTTTATTTATAGTCTGTAGTACCTTTCGGTGACAGGTCATATAGTGATTAAATATAGGAAAATAGTATTTTAAAGTTCAGTCCACTCCGCTTAATCACAAGTCGTCGGTAATTCAGAATTACATAGGGATTATCCGAAGTTGTGATAAGTAGAATTGATAAGAATGACCGGGAGAAGTCAGGATGAATTACATTGTGTAAGTTTCTCCTTTTTCCTCTCGGATTTTGCGGGCGTGGGACTGCCAACAATTAATCAGGCAGGGCCTTGCTAGAAAGGATCTTTGGTTTGTATAATTTTATTTTTGCTGTAAAACTATGTTTTGCTCTAAAACTTAGTGGGGAAGGTATCAAGAGGTTGCCTTTGGGAATCGGTCAGCTGTTTGGAGACAATATTTTCAACTGACTATAAGGAAATTCTAAGATCTGGTGAGATCAATCCAAAAGACTGACTGTGCCAACCTAGCTAACATAAGGCATCAGTTTGTTGTTTAAAAAATATGAAAAGTCACCAAACTCTTTTTTTTACAAAAAGAAATATTAAGAAATTAAGATGCTGTAAAATGTACAATGTATTCCCTTACTGAGAAATAAAAAACTGAAACAAAAATATTTCAATATTTAATCTTGGCGGGCATTGTTTTCGCTTTTGAACCATTAATGGAGTTTGCTCACTCCGTTTTTAAAGTTTTCCTGTAGGTGTGTGCACTCATGACTACTTTTGTAATTTGATGTTTTTTTTGTGTGTTGTCTACAGAAAAAGCACCTCCAAAGCCTGAACAAGTGTCTAGCATAGCACGAAACAGCACTGCAGTGATCGTCCAGTGGACTCATGTGGCGAAAGGCTTGCCCTACGTGGTATTCTATAAGATTGTTGGTAAGATTCAACATATTGATTTTGATACTGCTACCTTTTCCAAACATGATAATTTCGTACTGAAACTTAATATTCGATTCAGTGCAAGACTTCTCACAAAATAATTTTTGTCCATCTAGCATCAATAAAACTTACAATTTTGACAATTGCTTCTCTCCCAGAAGCTGATATTCTACGTCATTGGCATGCCTCTAATATTGGTATTCTGTTCCAAAAGATAATTTTTGAAAAATGTTTTTTTTTTGTCTCAGAAGGTCTTGAAGGAGTTGTAACCAGTGACTCGGATTGAAGTCTTACAGAGTTTTTAAGTGCTTTCTCTTTAAGTAATTATATTGCCTCATATAAATATTTTCTCTTCCACTTCAATTTAGAATTTTATTATGTATTTAATAGCATATGACAGATTTTTTTAATGATCAATTTCAAATTTTTCGAACCACATATTTTGATTATTTTTTGCAAATAACTGCAAATATATTTTGGCTCCAATCAATTTATTTATATTTTTCTACCAGGATCCACTGGTGCCCGTACTACCACGGTCTGTCACCAGACCAAAAACAGCCACAAACACTCCTGTGAGGTGATAGGCTTGAAACCGTACACAAATTATTCACTGTATGTGCAAGCCTTCGCTCGGGAGTCTGCCAGTGCACGATCAGAAAGTGTGGAAGTTACCACTCTAGAGGACAGTAAGTTTTTTAATGTCAAATTTGGGCATTTGGTTTACTATTTTAGCATGACTCAGCCTGTCATCTTACTCTCTTTCTCTCCTCCTGAGGGAATGACTGATTATCCTTTCTTTATTCTAACCCTATTGTGTTACTTTGTAAGAAGTTGAAACATGATTTCCATTTCCTCATTTTACTTCAGGTTACTCTTTTTTTTCTCTCTCCAGTACTTTTTTTTTTTCATTCATAAATATATGATTAATAATGAATGTAAAATAAAGTTTCACCTTCAATGAATTTGATGAAGGCATTTGATTCTTGCTGTGTCCGATACATTCCATATTTAAGATATTATTTTATTAGTCTGTTCAGACAGGAATATAATTGCATTATGCACTAATTGGATTCATCAATTGATTACAACTTTTATGTTGTGGTGATTCTAAGACATTGAAAGAGTAATAAGTGTATGATTCTCACACTAATTATTATTTTTTAAATCTGAAAATGTCAGTTCCGCTGGAACCTCCCACGTTGGAAATCACTAGTCCGCAACCCCACAAGCTTAATGTGAGCTGGACCCCCTTACCACCTGATGTGAGTCGTGGGGAGGTTGTAGAATACAAGCTCTTCTATCGCAAAGCTGGGGATGAGCAGGACGAAACTGTCCGAGATCTGCCAGCTTCTCAAACCAGTTACCTCATTACGGGTAGGTGTTTTTTTATTAAAAAAAAAGATAAATTGCGGATAAATTATTTTGGAAGTTGAAGGATTTGAAACAGTTAGAGAAGAAAATCAATTGTTAGTTTTAATGCAATGGAAGGATTTTGCCCCCAAAATATCATTTGTTACAATTCATGTTTTTGTTTGAGTTGATTATTGTTAGTTCCCTCATTGTTATTCCTCACTGATGTCAGACATTATTAAATGGTGTTTACATTTGTAGCATACCAATCCCTTAGTCAGGGTGAACTGGTGTAAGGACTCATTGTATTGAATTTCTATCCATGTTCTATGGGTGCCTAATGTTGAATTGTCATTTCTCTGTGCAATTGTGTGTGGTCCAATGTAGTGCCCACCTCACACCAAGTGTATTGTCCAGAATAATAATAAACCAATGGCAAACATTGTGAGTTTGATAATTATGTGCATCCGTAAGCTCATTTTAAAATTGAAGGCTTCTAATTAATTCCTCATGTTATCTACTATTTATGAAAACACTAGAAATTGGTAAATCTACCAGATTGTCAGATTGGCTTCATGACTGCAAAATTCTAGAAATGTATTTTTCAACTCAGTTCAGTTATAAGTAATAATATTTTGAATTTTAAAACCCCCACTTGTTTTTCTCTGAACTCTTTTTGCAATGAGGCTTGAGCTATTTTATATATTTTGTCTTTTCGTAATTATAATATATATATTTTGTTTACTGAAGTTTGTAGTTTCAATCTGAAATAGCTGGTATGCTTGTTTTGCCGCAATCTCTTATACTCTTGGAAATGCAGGCGTTTTGAATCAAAATGCTTCTGTGGGTGTTTATAAATGACCTAATGCATACTCTTTACGATGATTACGTTGTTGAATTTTAACTTTGGATGAATTAATTTTAGTTAAAGTGATCTGTTGTCCCCATTAAGCGGCTAAATTATAATACGAGGACGACTTTTTAATAGAAAGAAATGCATTTCCTAAGGATTGTCCTAATTAAGCGGCTGTCCCTATTACCGGCTTGCACTGTATGATGAATATATAAAATTGTAAAGACCCATGCGTACCCAAATGAGTTCCATACATTTTTATGATTGTCGAATTTGTATGAAACATGTAGACTCACTTGCAATTTGACTATTTTATTGTACTGTTAAGGTTTTGCTCCTGATTTTATTTTCAAAATTCTGTATTCGTTAGGTCAATTTTCAAAATTCCCAGGTTTTTTGCTTGAGATTCTCTGGTTTGGCTGTTGGCAGGTGTGTCGCAATGTTGTGTGTTCCTACTTTGGATTTAAACAAAATAACGGCTGTGTTTATGACAATTCATGTTAAGATATCATATTATTCTTTTATCTAATCTTTTATCTTTCCTTTCAACAGGTGTTGAATCAGAAACAGAGTATGAAGTTCTAGTCATTGCCGCAACCAAAGTGGGTTTCATGAAAATTGACAGATTGAATTTGCCATGGGTGATTTATACGACGCTGTCAGTCACTGGTGAGTAAGCCATGTTTGCTTATCTCATGAAAATCATTAATTGTGTACAGTCGTGAAAAATGCCTAACAAATCTGACGAATTATGAAATTTGGTCCTGTATTGTAATTGATTTGTACCACCACTGTTCATATTTGTGTGGTTGGTATATGGAAAAAGTAGAGAATATTTCAATTCTTTTTAATAATGAATATTTTGTCTTTCTTTAATATTTGAGGATGCTGCTGAACTATAGAACATAAAACTTGGATCAAAAATGGAAGACAAGCAGGGGATCAACCCACTTTGTCTAGTGGGTAGAATGTCAATTTTGCCATGACAGCAGCCATGAGTGGCATTTTTTTAATTATTGCAACTGCTGTAGGTTCTTACACATGCCTAGAGTAGACATATCCTGTTTTTTGGCCCCAAACCGAGAAGGCTAGTGTTTTGAGCCAGCCAAGATGTTTCGAATGGGGCACCATTTGTACATTTCTTAGGAAGTAATATGATAACCAAAATGTTTTCATACCGTTTTATTACCCAGGCATATTTGATTGTATTTGTAGACTTCGTGGTTAAATGTTGAACCGCTTATTTTATCATCCCAGGTGTAACCTCACCTCATTTCGACCTGATATTTGTGAACACATCATCAGTCCTGCTTCAATGGCAGCCTCCGAAGTTCGAAAGCAATCAAGTCGCGAGTAGTGACGTCACAGGATACACAGTGGAGTACAGGGCTTTGGGAACCAGCAGGGACCCAGTACCGGAACTTTTACCAGCAACTGCTGAATCACATGTGTTGTCAGGATTGGGTAATTATTTTTTGGAGACATGACGTCTTTCTTTTACCTTGCATTTTTCTGTATAATTTTAAAAACTAATTATTGATACTTGTCCCCTTCCAGTTTTTTCACCATTTGTTTTTGTTATCTTTGATTTTATAAACATATTTGTCCTCTAGAAAATGTAATATATTTTTTCTGTGTCTCCGCAGTTTGATAAGATCGAATCATCTTCTTTTTTTCCTTTTAAAAAAATATTTCAATCCTCCCTATTCTGTTGGATAAACTCTCTCCATCAGTGGACTGTCTCTCCTTTTCTGTATAGCAACTAGTATAATCCCCCTCCCCTCCCCCTGCTATCTCTGAAAATGCCATCTGAATCTGTCTACAGGGCTCTCAATTTTCCGCGGATCCGCGGAATTCCGTGATTTTGGGCAGTTTCCGTGGGCCTCCCACAATCCGCCCGCTTGGTTCCGCG
>JARDUL010023319.1:0-13213 GCA_030265205.1 Dirona pellucida | reverse complement strand
CCCCCCCCCCCCCCCCCCCCCCCCCCCCCCCCAAAAGAAGCAAAGAAGAAAGAACTAAATGTTCATACATTTAGTCAGATGACTTGTCTACAGTTGACAAACACGTTGCAACTCATTGTCATTATTTTATCGGGTAGGTAACAAAACCTTTATTACCATGAATAGCTGAGGCAAACAAATCAGCCTATCACATGTCTCAACAAAGTAGGCGGGGCGGAGTGATGGATTTGGACCTCGATAACACGTGCTTAACGAAGGGCAGTTTCGAAGCATTTTGTGTGGCCTTGCACAGGTGGCTCACTATCTGTCGACTGATTGTTTTGGTCTACATTGCACAACGCAATCCAGTTGTGACTGAATGATAATGACAATGAGAATCTAATTAAAAGCTATTCAAGACAAATGAACAAAAATAAAAAAATAAAAAATAAATATAAGAACAAAAGTCGCCCAATAAAAAAACCAACTACTGGTCACGATCGTGGTTTCAAAGATCAAAGGTCATAAATCAAATGTCTCACGGACCTCCCTGGGCAATGTCGCCCAAGTATCCGCTCCACCAGTTGCGCTGCTTCCCGGGCACTTAGGCAGAAATATGACTGTAGGTATATCATATATATTATTTCTAAAACGTGGATGAGAATAATGAAATAATTTTTATGATTGAACAAATGAAGCAGGTAGTGTATTCTTAACGAATGAGTACTACAAGAGAATAGCGTAATTTGCAATAACTATTATATTGATGTGATAATGAAAGGATGCAATAACAATAATAACACTTAGAACTTTGAGACAAGTCCTGTGTTCAGAGGAGGAACTGGCGAAACATCTGCAGGGACCCTAATATGCTCCTAAAGGAATACACTAAGTCTCATCATTTTCAAAATATCTTTATGAGGCATGAATATTATGGTTATTATTACAAGATGTTGTTAAGAAGCTTTTTAATCATTCTTCACACTTGATTTGACTCATCAAATTGATTACCATACTGCAGCAAAAGGTGACTTTAAACAGGACATGTTGCATTAGACACAACCTTACAGAATAAAAAAAGGGCACTGAATGTCCATAATAAAGAAATATTTTGGAGCTTTTTAATTAATCTTTGCACTTAAAAGAGCTAGACACACAGAAATTAATAACCGGACAGCAAGAAAAAATTGATGATACAATGATACACTATATAATATAAATTAAAGTATGACTTTTCTGATCAATGACTAGGCCCAAGTCCTCAAACGAATCAATGCTACTACTAACCCTTAGCCTTAAGGTTACACATTAATTATGATTGCGTGGCATTAATAAAATAAACTATTTAATTAATTCACATCTATGATGACAATTACAATTGAGTCAAATGTATTTTTACTTCAAAGGGGATCAATGGAACTAACACAGATTTCTCCACAACTAAAACAGGTTAACACCCAAGGGTTCTATATATCTATAACATGGTAGTTAAATTATGTGAGTAAACTGTTCTAAATCAAAATATTTTGAATGGTGATAATGATAATAATAATAATAATAATAATAATAATAATAATAATAATATTAATAACAATAATAATAATAATAATAATAATAATAATGATGATGATGATGATGATGATAATGATGACAAATGATATTGATGATGATAATGATGATAATAACAATAGTAATAGCATGCATAGAAATACATATCAATTATTTGATGAGAGTAAAATGGTGGGATTGTCAGAAGAGAATTAATTGTATTATTTCATATCATCATCAAATGTGTAAAAATATTTTAAAAGAAAATTTTGCGCATGTGTAAAAATAAAAACCTTCCATCACAAACTAACACCAATTATTTCCTTTCGGAGATGGACATTTAAGTCAGAAGTCCTTGTCCAAAAGTTGTATTCACGCCTATCACAATCAGGCAGCATATGGCGTATTAAGTATTCTGTTGCTTTCCTGGGACAAGAGGGATACTGTAATAAGAGCACGGCGATGATCGTGGATAAGCCCTATATAAATCCCATCCATTATTTCATTTTTTGTTCCTTTGGATAGTTATTAGTATTATTAGTCAAGGATTAGGATCGGTAGTGTTTCTTTGCATCACTCATTATGATACAGGAAACACTGGCGGCAAATTCTCCCTGGTGTCATGGATGTCAATTGATCAAGTGTGTATCTACATCAATATCAATGGATACCGTCAATTTCTTGTGTGAATTCATATTATTACTATTAATGGGCAATATTACATTTTCATGTCATACAATATAATATATTATAAATGTGCTATTTTAAAGCGCTTAGAGTGAGTGTGGAGACGATCGTGGATTAGCGCTATATGTAAATGCCATTCATTCATATTATTTTTTTTGGCTTATTTAACAACATAATCATTGCAATAGTTAAATGCAAATAGGGAGGCAAGGTGGAATGGAACAGACAGACTACACACACACACAATGTCATGCTTTTGAGTAGGTAGGTATTGTTTGGACATTTTATTGGTATTTTTGGGTCAGTACTTTAGTGCCATATTGCCTCACTTGAAAATATGAGTATGAGACTATGAGTATGAGTATGAGTTGGTTGACACAGGTAGCTGATCAAAGCTGGGAAAGTAATTTGTTAAACTCCATAATAGTGTCTCTGAATCTATCTGTATAATATCAAGTTGAGCTCAAAGTGGTTCACCACTACTACTACTACTACTACACTACTACTACTACTACTACTACTACTACTACTACTACTTATTACTGATTGTTTAGGAAACAGGAAAACTTCTACAGGCTGAGGCGAATATAGAGTAGGTGGAAACTCATCAGTTGCCTGTTTCACAATATCATCAATATATATTTTAAATTTGTTTTAATGCAACTGCAGAGGTTCACCTTAATATAAATAGCCCAGGCAATTCTGTGGCTGGCTTGTTACAATTCCTGCATCAAATCCTAGTGAATAATACAAACTAAAATACACACATACCATTTTATCAACATACCCTACACATGAGAGTTTCAATATCACTGTAAATTTTATTGAAAATGTAAACAAAATACAAGGGCTTTTTTATGCAACTACAGTAGTCATCTTTACAGTTCTCTGTAATAACGGTTAAAAAAAACCAAAAGATTTTTTATTGAAAATCATACTATCTAATATCAATAATATCATAAAAAGTAGGCTAATTTTAAACAAGTACCTACATTGATATATTGCTAAGTACAAATCCATTCTGATTGAAAGGAAACACTCAACTAAAGGCAGTGCTTCTCATGGGCTGAAGATTTTTCTTTACACAAACGGTCAATGTAAGCACTGCAAACCAATTTCACCCCAAAATGAAATTACACCCTCTTCATCAAGCATACCAACCAAACACAGCAAACAAACAACTTCTATAAACAAATAATGACATCATTTGATTTGTATCTTCCGGCAAGCTTAAAAGAACAAATAAAATATATTTGTGACTTTGTTCTGGGAATTAGCAGGTCATAATATTGTGCAATATTTACTGCAAAAATGATAAAACGACCCCCCCCATCTTGAACAAAAAAAACTTCCAACAAAAAAACTAAAAACCCAAAACCCAACATAACAAAATGATGTAAAAGCTGCACTATGCTTTTAATGATTTGGAAAAGGCATGTGACAGAGTTCCTAGGGAAGAAACACAGTATCGAGGGGGAAAATGAGTGCAAGCTGTATATAATATATATATATAATACCTATATCCCAAAACATGAACTAAGAGAGTGAAACAGTACTTAGGGTCCACAGTGACACAGCAACAATGAAACAATTTCATTGAAGTTTTACATTGAAATGTCGCCAGAGCTTAGCCTCATGACCTTTCTTATTTACATTATGGAGAGGAGTTTAAATAAATGTCAGGCCCCAATAATTGAAAAGAATCCGAGAAGGGTGTGTGAAGTAGGTGAAGATCACAGGGGTGCTCTGACAAGAGAACATACCAGTGAAAATGAAAGAGGACATATATATGGAAAATCTTAAATCTTAAAAATCCAATTAGAGATCAGCTCTAGTACCTGAATGATTTATCCCGCTGTAACCTAAACCCAAATACATTGTATTTCTCCAGTCGCAATGGGCTCTATATCACCAGTCGCTCCTCGTTCTCATGCACAGACAAGAGATTCACTCTTCTTTTTGGTATTTAGGTTGTCCTGTCTAACACATTGGCAGTCGTCCCAAACACACGGGCAGTCGATCTTTGAGTTTTGCTTCCCCTTGGTGTCACAGACCCATCAAGTTAGTTCCCTTGAATCCCTCCTCACGTCGATTTGGGACTGGCATATACGAGCAAACAAAAGATACAAGTTAAAGAATGATATGCATTTGTATGGAGAAAGTTGTTGTTTATTGAGTCCCCTTTATACCACAAAAAGCAGTGTGGGGGCCAGCCATATGTCAAGCTCTGAAGGGTGTTAAGTGACAAATGGAAGTAAATCCAAATGACGAGGACTAACACCACTCATAACCTTGCACATGGCTAGAAAGACTCTGCATTAGGTGATGAGCCCAGTGCATTGTATGGAGAAAGTGATAGATCAAAGTGTTACCTGTAAATATAGATAGATCCATGGTTTATTTCCTTCTTACATTCCAGAAAGCAATTTTACTTTGGTCACAATAACAACAACAAAATAATTAAAAACTCAGTGATTTAATAGAGTAGAAACAGACTGACTTCTACTTTCGATATTGCATTGCCATCCTTTCAAGGTCTGTACAGCCTTGCAGCCTATAGAGACTGTGCCTATCTATTTTTGCCCATTACAAACAGATTTTCTATTCATGAGGCAGGAAATGGTCATTATAGGCCTGATCATATTATGCTAGTACAATTGCAGAGTGCTTGATTCTCCACGACTCCTTACAGTTACACAAGCTGCTTAGGAATGATGAAACTTTTGTTGCCCATTTCCTCCACTGAAGGATTCTCAAGACAATCACCCCACTCTCTCTGGTGTCAATACATGTCGTCCAACTTATTCCTTCCATTCTCAAGACAATCAGCCCACTCTCTCTGGTGTCAATACATGTAGTGCAACTTATTCCTTCCATTCTCAAGACAATCACCCCACTTTCTCTGGTGTCAATACATGTAGTGCAACTTATTCCTTCCATTCTCAAGACAATCAGCCCACTTTCTCTGGTGTCAATACATGTAGTGCAACTTATTCCTTCCATTCTCAAGAAATCAGCCCACTCTCTCATGTAGTGCAATTTATTCCTGTTTCAAGACAAGTCATAATATAATTTCGAATGAGGAAACAATATATTGACTTAAATAATGACAAATTTGAATTGGATTAATTTCATAAGTTGAAATAATCTAGTTGGCAACCTTGATAACGTGAGAAAAATGACAAATCAACTCACCATTCAAGAAATCATCGTGAGCATTAGCTGTATCCCCATTGGGCTCATCAGCCTGAAACCAGAAATTCATTTATATTTTAAATAGCAAAGGAAAAACACACTGAACGGGCCAAATTCATTATTTTCCTACCTCACTCTCAGTTTATGGGAACACTACTCTGACAAATTTGAGGTCATGGTTTGATTCATGCAGCCCTTTCCCACAAATGTGACAAATGCAATCTCACTTGCTACTTGACTGTGTTTGTTAAGGTACCCAGTGTAGCTATCTCTGCTTCAGTTTTGTCAGATTTGGACACATTTTAATTGGATAACACCCTCAAATAAATGGCCTACACAGACATTTTTATACAACATTGTAATTTTCAAATTGAATTACTAGCATATTTTCCTTTCGGACAAAAAGGCTTACTTTTCATTGTTGTCTTTGATTGCATATATGAATTTTGAAATGGACATTTAATTCAATATATATATATATATGTATATGTATATGTATATATATATATATATATACATATAAAGGATTTCCCTGCACAATCTACCAGTAACTTTAAGACTCCTAATCTTAAAAAAAAATAAAAAAAATGAGATACATACTTTGAGAAAGAGGACACACTGAGGATAAAATCTGAAATCCTGCAGGGAAGACTCGTCTCCCATTAAGATGCGACCATCCAGGGACAGATTTTGATCATAAGGTGGCACATCAAACAATGAGAAAAGCTGGGATCACAAAACAAAGATTTTTTTTCCCCATCAAATATGAATTTAATAATATTAATAATAATAATAATAATAATAATAATAATAATAATAATAATGATAATAATAATGATAAATAATAATAAATAATAATAAGATAAGATAAGATAAGATAAACTTCATTCATCCAAATAAGGAAATTACATTGTGTAGACCAACAGCTCTATATACAAACGAATATGATACACATACACACACACACATACGCATAAACATATATGACACACACACTCTCTCGCACTTACGCATACACATATTAAATGACACGCACGCGCCCATATACACACACGCACACACACACATACATGCACACACAGTGGATCTACCCGAGTGCTGATTCAAATTTATATTGCCTTTTTACAAATTTACAGAAATAATATCAGTTTGAAGTTTCTGACAGCAGATGGCATGAATGGAGTGTAGTACCTATGTTTGGTGGCCTTCAATCAAAGTAGTCTGTCACTTCTTTCGCTGTACTTTATAGCTAGGTATTCAATGCCTGGGTTTCGTCCTTCATCATTTTATTAATTTTTTTATTTGACATTTTGTAGTATATATCATCAAACATGTACAGAACAGTGCCAATCATCTTTGAAGCGTTTTTTAGACTATTAATTTTTGCTTTAAAAAAAATAAAATAATGATAATAAAAAAATAATAATAATAATAAAAAACATTTTTTATAGCGCCACTTCTCATCTTCAAACATATATACACATTAATATTACAGTTAATAGTTTTATACAAATCTACGCAGCTACTTCATATGACAAAAAAAATGTTCTATTCATGTCACCGTTATTTGTATATCTACTTTATTCAAATTTTTTGCATTAAATAAATAAATTCAGCAAGGGTTAAGTGCTCAGTCAGACAGCCTGTCTATAATTTAAAAAAAAACATTCATCTACCTTAATCTTGAGCTCCTTCAAAGTCATGCTGGACGACACCACCACTTCCTTTTCACCTCGTGTCTTACGATGGCGAGAACTTTTCCTGGCCATGGAAGAAGTGTCCAGCTTGACCAGCTTCTCTGGCGGTTTACCGAAGAGTTTGTCATGTTTCTAGAAAGTATGGAGGAAAAAAGTTGATTATAAGACATTGAGTTTTTTTTGTTTAGTCCCCATTACGATTTACTTATTAATAAATACCCCAAGGCAGCGTAATAAGAGTACAACCCTATGTTCAACGCAAACCAATGCACAAGGAGCCTGCATTTGAAATACCAAGAATTTGATAAAACGATAAAAATATGAATTCAGGTGCCCTGACCTGACAACATGCATAGATGACCACTGAACCGAGAATGTTACAGATCTGCAGATCTGTGAACCGAGAATGTTACAGATCTGTAATCTAAGACGAGATAGGTGATCAGACCATTGTGTGTAGATTTGGCACGATGAGAAACGACACCTTTCAGTACTGGTCTTCTCCTTTCAGTGATACTTGGAAGGCAAAACATGTGAAATGAATAAGTTTTAAACGCAATCTTTGTACAACCTGTAACAACATACGACATCAGAGCATAGCTGGACTTACGCCTCACCATAATTCGTAAAATTCAAGAGACAAAGAGGACCATAGGACCTGTGTCTGAAAACATCTTTAATTAAGTATTACTAAGCAAAACTCCATATTACTCACAGGGGCACTAAACTCTGGATCGTAACTGTAGCCCTTGGTCTTCCCGTCCCCCCAGAAATCGTCCCCCCTCTGGAGAGCGGCCATGCTGGATCCATCCACAATCTTGCGAACGTAGATGGTCTCGGCGATGAAAACAAACTTGCCTTCCTCCTCCTGACGGATGCGCTCGTGCAGACAAGTGCTGCACACGTCTGATGGTATGAGGTCAGAGTCGTGGGGAAGAATGGAAAGAAACGATGAAATCACTACAAACTCAATTGTATAAATGACAGCCAAATCATTATTTTTTCTCGTAAATTGATCACATTTCAACAAAAACAGACAGCCAGGCAAAACAGAGGCACTCTGTAAGTCACATGCACCCACTAATGACATGATTTTGCTGTGAGAAGTTCGGACAATTTTTATTTTAAATCTGGACTAAAAACTGAAAGGTATTGGGTTTGACTCCCAGCCATCACAGGTGTTTATATCACGAGAGTGGCGTGCATAGCTCAGTTGGTAGCAGGTTGGTCTGCTGTTGTCGGCGAGGCGGTGGTGCCGCTGCAAATGTGGGTTCCATCCACCCTTTGCCTTTGGTAATTGTCTCTCATTGGCACTGCAATATTTTCCTTCTATTATTCTGTTCACCATTAGTTCCTGCTCCCTATTCATTTGTTTTCATGCCAGCACCTGGAATCAAAGTTTGAACTTAAAACTTTGAAAGAAGTAGATGAAAAATGGAAAGTGACCCTCCCGGTACAATGTTTTCATATTTTTCTGGAATAATCTCTTACCTGGCTTGGTTTGAAAAGCCACCCGCCCTGGTTGCTCTAGGCCCTGATGGACTTGGATCTCGACATCGTACTGGAAGTAAGCCGTCAGTATACGCCATTCTTCCTCCCACACCAAAGTAAATCTGTCAGAGACAAAACATCTTCAATATTTTCACATCCCAACCCCATCTACATTTTACTTGTGACTTTCTTGTCTTTTGTCTTTTAGCGAAGATCTATGGTCGAAATGTTGCTAGTTTTTGCAATCTATGATTGAAGCTGCTTAACATACTTAAATCTGTCAGACAAATGCGCCGGGACAAATGCAATAGATCACATCAGATTGGACGATTGTGTAGTCAACTCATTTCCAAAGATCTACGAGTATTTTCGTATCCTAGCCTCCGCCCGAGCTACAAGAATATCGCAATCAGCTAGCTCACTAGTAGTCTAAATATGATTCTAATCTAGATTATCTGCAGCATTCCTCGCAATTTTAAAAAACTTTATTCCTTTACAGGCAACTGTTTATCAAATCATTGTGTTTGGGGTTGAATTTTCATTTTTATTATATTGATTGAAAATGCCACCCACACAAGTCTTCTAGAGTCTAGAGCAAGGAAGTTTTAGATGAATCATGTATCGACTCTGAGAGTCAGAAAAAGACAATAGGTTATGATAATAGTGTTGACTAAATTCAATTGGAATATATGTACGTTTAGACAAAATATCAATATTAGTCAGTGCCTGCTCCATATTCATTCTTGTATGACAACTACATGAGAATAAAGGAGCATCCCAAACCTGGTGGCGCTGTCGAGCATGTTCATGTCCTCAGCCTTGTACAACAGCAATCCGTGCTCACACAGCAGGGGGGCGTTGACAATCTCCAGGATGGAGTCCAGCTTGATGGAGTGTCTGGGAATGGAGGAGGAAAAACACTTTGATGGAATAAACGTTTCATCTCTTCAGGTACGTTATTATGTGAAAAATAAAGATTGACAGTCTCAGTCACTTTAAAAATAATATTATATGTAAACAAACATGGACGTTCCTGTGTCCATATTATATATACATTCTCAAAATAGGTGCCCTGCTACTAAAAATTAGATCATTTTTCCATCACTTCCAGAATTAAGATCATTTTTCCAATACAAAACTTGACTTTTTGTTGTTGATTAAATACAGAAAATAAAGACTTCAAATACAGAAAATAAAGACTTCTAAAAGGGAAATTGAATCGAAGATGTAAGTTATAATAAACTTCAAAGACCAGCAGCCACATTCATGAACAGTATGTTAACCGATACGACACTTGCATACATGGGACGAAACATGACTGGTTAAAAGCTGACGTATTGCCTGTCATAAATAAGGTCATGTTATAGGCTCCTCTCCACTCTAGTCACAAGAATTTCAGGCTTCTAATGAAGGACTAAAAAGTGCACCAACTGCTATGAAACGATAATGCATTCAATGTATTCAAATTCATGACAAGAAAATTTTAAACACTCCACATAGGAATACTGAATCGCACTGCTCTTTAAGGATGCATTAAGTTTTATAAAAAAAGGAGAACTAAACAATTCAATTAATCAGCACCAGCTAGCTGAACCAACAGAATTTCCATGTGGTTTTAATAATGATAAACAAATAATCCTCCTCAAACATACTTGACAAACTTCCTCCAGCCTTCCACAAAGTTGGTGCTGACGATGAAAGCGGTCCGACTCTCCCAGACTTCCTGAATCTTGGGCCGATTGCGACAGTGGTACAGATCTTGAAGTAGGTCTTTCTGGCCTTGTCCGGCCAGTTTCCGCGAACGCTTCAGATCCAGCTCCTGTTGCTGAGAGGCCTGTAAACGCCAGTATGAAATATAGGAAAAACACTTTTAACATGATGCAATTATGAGGAAAAAGCATTCTCTGACCTGCAAATCTTATTCATCCGTTTGTTCAAACCAATAATTCTTTCTTTATCATTTCCTTTCGACCTTTCAGTGTAAGGTTTTAAAGTGCGGACAAACTTTCGCCATTGATCTCTGTCCAGGGTCTTCCTCTTTGCATCCAAATACCTACACCCCCTCTTTTCTATCACCTCTGATATTGTCAAATCAATAATACCACTCAATATCAATGGCAACGTGACATGACATAATGGCATATATAATTTAGGTCTAACGGAACGGTTTGAATCCAAAGAAAAGATAATATTGCATCCTGCAAAAATCTTGGGACTGATTCACCGATTTCATCAGTTTTAAGCTGCACATATCTAGGAAATTAAACAAAAAACACCACAAAAAGCCAAAACCATAGTCTTTCATCTTAGTTGTCATTAATGTTAGTTGAGATAAAAGATAAAATTGCCTTTATTTTGTCCACAAGTGCACTTTGTCTTTAGGGAATATTTACAAAAAAAGACTGAAAGAACCCAAGAACCAGCTGCAGTTTAGTACTGCAATGTAGGCAATAGGAGTTCAATTTTTCTTGCTGACAGACAGATTCGAACCCCTAATCATCAGCATGGTTAGTGTAATGTCTTAACCTCTCAGCCAATGTACCTCCCAGTATTATTATTCCTCTCTAAATTTTTTAATAATCAATTAAAACAAATACTAAATGTTTACTCTTACCAGACAAACGTGGCAAATAGAGGAGACAGCTGTGAAGGGTTTGACATGTGGAAAGTAATACAGGAGCCTCTGCCAAACTTCTCTCTTGACTAGACGCCGCCCACTTACATCAATACGAAGATTGCCTGTAAACATTTAACAGAGTTAATATCATGACAGCACAAGTTGGCAATATACAACTGCTTATCTTTTACTGCTACCACTAGTTAACTACATGCATGAAAGCCTGCTGAAAGTTGTGGATTCATTTAACAATGTTTGCTGAGCTTCTTTTTCATGTTACTCATGTGTTCTATGACATGACCATAAAGAAATGACAAAAAAATCATGTTTTATTATGCTTGGCATAAAAGTAAATTGGACGAGGACAAATTTCACTTGTGTAAAAATGAGGTCATCAATATTTGATTTCATTACAAAAACAAAAGCTGATAACTTCAGGTAAAAAACAACAAAAGGATATTTTGAAACCTCACCTTGTTTCCCCCCAAACTTAATTAAAATCACATAAAAAACCCCCAAACGAAACAACAAAAACCCCCCAAACACCGCAACAAAACCCAAACACTTACCATGTCTACACAATATGTCATCATTAAATATTTCATCCATATCCTCGTCGTCATCATCATCATCCTCTTTTATGATGTACATTTCCTCCTCTTCCTCCTCCTCATCACAGTCTGCTCTGGTAGACTTTTGCCCGTTACATGGTTTGCTCTGTACCTCTGTAGGAGAGGTGTCTGGAACATGTTCACCGACAGAATTAGAACAAACTTCCATGGGCTGTTCCTGTTCACTTTCCTCACCATCAAGCTGCTCACATGAACGTTTCCGACTTACGTGACTATTATCTTTTTCAGTTTGGTCGCCTGCACCACGTTTCTCAACATCTCTATCCACAACCTCACAATGCCTAGTGGTGACATTTTGATTATTTACAATGCCGTCGGATAAACTAGAACATAAGTCTTCACAACTGCTTGAGGGTGTGGGTGTTTGACAATGATCATTTTGTAGATTATTTGATTTTGTATTGTTGCTAGGTAAAGATTGTCTTTTGTGTGATTGAGCACTTGTTTCAGGTTGCCTTCCTGCCGAGGGAGATATTGAAACAACTGGTTGCGGCGATAAAGCTGAAGTTGTGGATAAACTTGTTGAAGATTCATGCAAAGATGGTGGAGAATGTGTTTGGGACGAATCCGATTCACAATTTGATTTGACATTGATTTCTGCTGCTCTCTTTCCGTTTTCAAAACAATCGTTGCCACCGTTGTGATCAGAATGTTTCAGGGATGCATTAGACGATGTTATTGAGGATGATGTAGGAGAAGTATTATAGGATGACTGGACAACAGATGCTGACTGGAAAGGTGGCGAATCGGATGAGGTTGGTAATAACAATGGCGATTCTTCCGTAGAAATAGTTTGGACGGCAAATCGTTTCCAGCTACGAAGGTGCTTGGTGCTCACCCAAAAGTAGTCCTCCCTAACAACATGGATGGAAGATGGATAAAGCATTGGTTACTGCAAAAATATGGCAATTTGTGTTTATGCAACACAAGCTGTAATGTAGGAAAGCGATCATCATCATCTCCTTTAAAATCGACATTTCTTTTTTATATTCAAACTATACTACTATACTCCTCCCCCTCCCCCCCACCACCCTCCCAATAATTTTCAAAATACCCTTTTATTTATTTATAATCTAGACTCACCCATCATCCAATGGTACATTGTATTGGATCATTTTCGTATTTTTAGCAATGCTGAACAGCTTGTCATCCTCTGACATGCATCGACGGAAACGCATCTCACGACATTGACTTCTAATGCATGTCCCGCATAATATAGATGGCCTGAAATAAACAAGGATAAAGTTAGACACTGCTTTTCTTGTCAGTGGTTTGCCATAAAACTAAAACAGATATTCTTCAACTTGCATATATTGTGCGGAGAGTTTTACAAAAAAAGAGGGGGGGGGGGGGGGGGGGCGTGAGAG
>JARDUL010023208.1:0-12956 GCA_030265205.1 Dirona pellucida | reverse complement strand
TTTGTTATGAATTAGGGAGGCTTGGGTAGCATAGAATTGTTTTTTCATGTTTTTGTTTGTTTTTTATTGATACTTTTAGGCCGGCAAATATGTGAAATTCAGCACCACGTCGTTTACTATTTTTTTGTGGTGTTACAGAATAAATACAAACCAGATTTACTAGATATATGAATATCAGTATCATCAGTAAATAGTATCAAACACAATATTAATATATTATAAAACAAAACAAAGTAGTGGGCGGTTGGGACGATGTTGAGACTCTACCTCTCTACTCTACGTCTACATCATGAGAAGCAGAAAATAAAATAATAATATCGAAGAGGACCACCCCACTGCACAGCTTTTTTTTAGTAGTGTAGTGTAGACTACTGTACTGTAGAGGGATGAGCATGACTTGGACTTGGACAATTATTATGGGGAGAACAGTTTTAAAACTAAGACTAAGAAGAAGAAGAAGCCACTGGCACCTTTATTTTTAAAAGTATAAAATGGTCAATAAATAAATTTATATAGAGAGGCTAAGGCGAATTCCAGGGAAGCCACCCAGAAAGCATTAAAAAAAATTCAAAACTTGTTTCTAGATTAAAGTATGAGACTTTTGGAATATTTTCTGATATCATCTTTTTTTAATTAGGGAAGCTTGAGGAGCATAGAATTGTTTTTTCATGTTTTTATTTGTTTTTTTATTGATACTTTTACTTTTAGGCAGGCGATATATATGTGAAAAATCAGCACCACATCGTTTACTATTTTTTAGTGGGGTTACAGAATGACTGAGGAATAAATAATTTATCAACATATATTTCTGAAACTTTTAGATTTTGAAAAGATCAAGTTTAAGCAATGTATTCACTAAGGGAATTTTTCACAAAACGAAAAATGTAAAAATAAACACGTTTTTTTTGGGGGGGGGGGGTCTATTTTTAGACCATGTGAAGACGATGAAGTGACATTTTGTTTTGGGAAATGAATGGCTAATAAAATTAGTTTCAACATTTATTATGGATGTTAAATGAAGAAATAGACTAGATTCTAAAAATTCATGACAACGGAAAAAAAATGAATTTGTGATTTTATACAAAATTTTTAAAATTTGCGATGCGCGTGATGCTGATGAAAACAAATATCGCAGAAACAACTAAACTCGTCACAACTTCCATCATCAGTGAAAAAAAATCGCAGTCTTTAGAGAATGACATAGGTTTAGGTAGAGACTTGCTATTTTTAATGCCTTGGTGAAGATAAGTTAAATAATTTAGGAATACAATTAAAAATGTTTGCGTGAAGTCGATAATGTCGCCGTTTTTCGTCATCGTCACCTCAGTCGAGTGAGCACTGATCTTGAATATCTGGTATATTCCGATCGATCGGTACCGCAGGGGTCATATAATCGACGCTCAATTTACTAATAAATGCCTGTATTTCGTTAGAATTAATATCTGGTGAGTGAATATGAAAAAATTCCCGTATTTTTTTGCGCACAGCCCAGGAGTTTCCCGTGACGTTAAGTAAGACACGCGCAGTGATATTTTTTTTTACTTTACGGTTTGGCATCGAAAATTGTATGTAAAACACAGCGTTCAAAACGAAAGCCTCTTAGTTGAGCGATAACGAGAGCACGGCCCTGCTGACCCAGCACTGACCAGGTCACGGTGACCGTTGACTCGCTGTGAGTTCTCTACCTGACAGGGATTGCCAATACGTCCAATTTAACCGTGTTTTGTTTTGCCGTTTTTGAGATCTTCACAATAAATGAGGCAAAATATTTTTGCATTTCATGAATGTAAGGAATGTATGCTATAACTGCGTCTTTTTCGCTTTCTCATTGTATTCATAGTTTTCTTCGTACAAGCTGTTAAAGGTAGGGACCGAATTACACTTCAAATTAAGTGAATACAAAAAATTAAAACGCCAATTACAAAAAAACGTTACTTTTATTTTGTATGAATTTCATGTAGGCCTATTATGTAGACAAGATATAAACAAAACTTTTTACAAAAATTGGGCTTGTATACCGCAAAATTATACCTCCCAGCGATATTCCAATTAATTAGTGCAAATGAGGGCTGGTATGAAGCAGCATTGTGGTGAAGACAAACTTCATTTTGTTGATGTCATTGACAATGCCTGATGCTCTTTTTTCTATTTTTGCTATTGTCTGGTGACAGCTCTCCGTTCCCTGCTCCCCTAACAGTCCTAATCCAAAACCATATTTCCTGATGGGTGGTATGCAATGAAATTCAAGTACAGTGCAACTTCCGGATAACGACACCCCTGAATAACGACAATCTCTGGATAGCGACATTGACATGTGGTCCCGATTTTTTTGCTATATATTATTAGTAATAAAAACCTCGAAATAGCGACATACATTTTAGTAAAGCCCCTGTTTAGCGACATTGATATAGCGATAATCGGCAGTTGACACCGACATATGATACAAAAAATCTAGCGAAATAGGCAACCTCGTTTCTGACCAGCATTATCTCGTACTCCTAGTTAATAAAAAAGCTTATTTTCCGACCAATGAGATGTCCTACACGAGCCTACTCATAGCCAACAACGTCGCTTTGTTACCGACTAATGAGAATACGTGTTTAACTACCAATGAAATCGCTTTATCGCTGTTGCCATCGGGTATTCAGAAACGGCACTATCGACAGTGTCATTGCCGATCGCTGTTAGAGTTATGCGTCGCCATTTATACGTCAGTTTGTTTTGTTGTTCATTTCTTTTCTGTTTTTTTTTTAAAAATAAACGTGACATCAATGACTTGAAAAACCCCTAGAAAGTTCGTTTTTAGGTCAGTCAGTCTAAAAATGTACAGATCAGCGAGTCCGCGAACGGCAGCGGTCACTGGTACAGTGCAACTTTCAGATAAACTACAGAGGGAAAATGGCGAGCACAAGATCAAATCAATGACAATACATATCGGAGTGACAGCGTAACTATTAAACCCTTTGTAAACAGGAAAAATACACATGTGTATCTGGCTGCAAAGCAATTCGTCTGTCCAGAGAGTGAGCAGAATCTTCTAATAATCTATGGTGCTTGAGAACAATGCCTAATAGTAGTATGTTTAAATATGGAGGTGACGCTTGGTCCTTCGAAATGTCCAGTAGGGGAGCGTGAATGCAGTTGTTGTGTTGAGATGCTTGTTTCTTGCAAGTCATTTGCAAACTACCTACCAATGTTATCAGTTATCTTATTCTACCTATTTTCACCTTTCAATTGTAAGATCGACACACATGTTGGTGACTATAGACCATCATTACTATCAATTCGGCAACCAAAACTAAATATCTTTTTAAAACGCTGATTGTTAACAATTGTCAGAATAAGACGAGATAAGTTTCTGTACAAACGGAACAAAAATATATCATTACTCAATAACGAAAGCAGTATATAAAATGAAACTTACCTCAACTTGTAGCAAAACTTGTTTCTTGAAACTCACCAAAAAAATAAGAAGATTTCACAGTAACATTTTTGGACAATTAAACAATAATTACAATCAACTTTCTAAAAATCAATGAAATTATAGGTATATTTGAAACGGTGGTTGTATAAAAGCTGTTCGAGGTAGAGAGTTAGAAATCAGACTGGCATGGCAATGAGAAGAGGGAGATGATATTAATTGCACTTTTGAATTGTCTTGACACGATAACGTTGACGTTAATTGGTATGGAATTTATGCAATTCGCATCGCGCAAATCTACGTTCTGGGAATTGGACAGCTGACCCTCGTTACCTGCAGGGCGTGACGTTAGCATCTGAGTGAAACTAAGCGGGCAGATTTATAGTGTAGGCTTGGCACCGTGAAAAACACAGATAAAACACATTGTTAATAGTTTTGATCATTAATATCCTCATAATGGGGTCCGATTATTAAATGTTAGTGAATTTGATTATTTTATTTTCGAAAACGAAAGTAGCTCTACCACTTCCGGTTGGTCTCTATCATAAACAATAAACACGTGAATGAGTGAACTATCGGACATTTAGAATATGTTCTGACAGAAATTAACACGCTGTCGGTTATTATGGTCACTGAGATAATATCGAAAAATGATATCAATAGACAAGCGTCATTCGTCCTCCCCATTCCATATCCTTTTACACAAAAACTAGTCCGTGTGAGTGATGGGCTTGAACTGTCTAGCTAGTCACCCATAACCTAAAAAATAAACAAATTCCCTTTCTTTTCAGTCCTGCACATAATTCAAATGCATTGGTCCTTTTTTCAATAGAAATCAAATCATTCTTATTTTCAAATGGATCACATATTTTTAGATTGTCATGATAGCTGAAACGTAACAATCGTAGTCAAATTGTCACAAAAGTCACGCGTTGAGGATTCTGCAAAGAAATGGGTAGCATCAAAACTAGAGTGAATATATATATATGGTCCCCTTAATATATAACATTCAGGTCATGTAATTCTTGATGCACAGTGATAAAATAATACATATTAATGCTTTAAGCAAGTTTAAAAATCACTTTTTAACGATATATTTATTTTCCGCACTGTTATATTGTCTCCCCTTTTCCCCGGTTATAACAAGTAAAAACGTTCGTAAGGCAACCAAACTTATTAAATACTCACAGTGGGGGGTGCTGTAAGGCAAACTAAGTAAAAAGAGTAATTTTTTTATTGCCTTTGTTGATAATATGAAATTATAAGTAAATTAGTCTCGTGTCAGGGACAGATAACTTCAACCGCCAATATCTCGGATCACAGATGGGTCATGCCTCCGAAAATTATATTTTGTGAACCGTCAGATATTAGGCTTTCATGTGATACCAAATTTGACTAAGTTCAATCATTTTGAAAATTGGCCATTTTGGCTAAAATAAAGTAAATGACTGGAGAGCTTCCCTGGAATCCGCCATAAGACTCACATTTTAAGCTTTCTTTAAGACTCATATTTTACAAACTTTAGAGTTATAGTTATCATCTTTACTTTTTTGCTTACTTTCAGGTCATATATCAGGGGTGTAAATCTTTCAGATTTTTTGCTTTTTCCTCAGATGGGCTGAAAGTGTATTAATGGTTATCCACTTTTTTTTACGGCAGCACCATTCAATTCTTAATCACAAAATAAATGTTACCTATCACACAGTGTTTCTGTGTACATGAATAATTCTAATGGCTTACAGCGGTCCAAGTTGATGAGTGTGTGTAAGTCAGTCGAATACATCAGATTTTTGATCTGATACTTTTCCACTGAAAGCAAACGAATACCCCCACACAGACTGTCAGATTCAAAATCTGACCACAGTCAGAATGCATCACACTCGATAATTGGAGAACACACACAGGGGAAATCATTGTTGTTGTGGAACAGTCTGACGGCTATAAAATTATCTTCACACACGGCAGCGTGAAAAGACACATGTCTCTGGCCTCGTGTCTTTGAGGTTATCAAGCGGTGTTGTGATAGAGATGGGTGAACGCTGAACGCTGGTCTTACATGTGGAGTGTGGAGCGTTGCCTGCACATTTATTGTAATTGAAGTAAGTTTTACAGCGATCGCAGAGATGAGACATTTGAACATGCGGAGCGTCGCATGCACATTCATTGTATTATTGTAGTAAATGCAGCGATCCAACAGAGTTAAGAAAAGTAAGCGATTTCATCACCGAAGTGTCATCGCCATCGGTTGGCCAGGGGGGGTCTAAGGTATCGAAACACCCTGTATATATGCTTCTAACGGTATTGTGTTTACACATTTATAGGTGTTCCATATCCCATGAGTATATGTTGTAATTTTTATATAGACTATGTTGAAGCCATTTCACTAATTACAGGATGAAAATAATGCATTATTATTATTACTATTATTATTATTATTATTATCATTATTATTATTATTATTATTATTACTATTACTATTATTTTTATTATTATTATCATTATATATTGTTATTATTATTATTATTATTATTTTATTGTTATTGTTATTACTGCTATTATTATCATTATTGTTATTATTATTTTTTTTCAAACAGATCCTGCAGCATCACTGATATACAGAGTTCAATTGGAACAAGATACAGATATGAATTTATACTACATTAAAAAAGGTAAAGAGCTCAAATAAACAAGTGGTAATCAAATTACTTCATAGAAATGTGTTTAAGTACATACTGAAGGCTCAATCAAGGTTTTTTATTGCCATCGTGGTATTTATATCAATGGCCACTAGGAAACCAGGAAAAGTTTTATGATGAAAATCCCGGTTTGCTTTTTTACACACTTCTTCAAGTCTTGTTCCTATGAATCCCCATGATTTCATTGCAGCAAATTTCCCATGTCTTGATATCCCAGGGTTGGTAGGCCTTATGTTAATACTTTAAATACCCCTCATATTTTGGCACCTTTATTATTGGACATCAGTCCACTTTCAGATGTACCACATTATCTCTATCAAACACGTGTGCTTAGAAAATTGATGCCATGAGGTGTGTTTTTGCATGTACGTGACTTTTTAAAAAGCGCAGTAACTGAATATGACACTCCGCGACAATTGTTGATTGAAAAGGATTTGATGCTCAGGTGCGAGATTGACGCAAAAGAAAGAGACAGAAGGTAATAGATAAACAAAAAAAAGTGTAATGATTTAATGATGTGCACCTTACAGCACCAATTGATGGTAGACATTCATGATGACGACATTTTATGATCAGTTTGTGTTGAACACATTCCAAATTTAATGCTCTTCCTACCATCGCATGTCACCAAGCACTCTTAATTCAATAATCAATAAAATCATGGTCAAATACCTTGCACTAAAAATCATGGTGTGAAACTGCTTGCTTTACCATTATCTCCTTTCTTTTAATTTTTTCTTGACTTTTTTAGATTCATATTAGGTGTGGGTGGAAAGCTCGTGGCCTGGGATGTGCTGCTTAGGGCTTATGTAGGCTTGGTGTGCTTGATAGGGATAATGTTGCAGTATTTGACTGCGACAAAATGATTGCATGAGTGTCTTATCTGTTAAACACATTTTATCAATGTGAGGGATAATATAATTTTATTGCCCTGAGTTTATTTTATTTTTATAATTCCGTGGACAAAGGAGTTTATAATTTAATCTCTGATCTTTTGTCTTGAAATCTATCCTGTAATTTACTAATCACTCATAGTAGTAATAATGATAATAATGTACATTTCTATAGCGCTTATCCACCATCATCACCATGCTCTTATCGCTTTACAGTAGCACATTTGCCCTGGGAAAGCAAAGGAACTCCCAACACTTAATACGCCACATGCAGCTTCTAGGGAGTAAATATAATTTTTGGACAAGAACAACGCTGCTTTTAGTTTTTATAGAAAATATATTGGCAATGTAGTCCTGCTGATATGTCAACATAATCTTTTCACTGAAATGAATAATATTATTTGACCTGTATCAACTTTCCCTCATACTGATGCAATATCGTTCTTCTTTGTTTTGTTGATACTTGCAGATTGTAGATCACACTATATTTCTATATTGATGTAGACTTGGTTTTTTTCTTCTCCATTCTATATGTTAATTTGTTTAGTAATTATTTTCTTAAGATTTTTTTTGTTCGTGACTTCTCTCTCCAGATCTTCATGTACAAAGGCTCAAGGACCTGAGAGAGCTGGCCAGTCGGTTACAAGATGATGCATGGAGATATGAACCTGCAGAAAAGTTGATTGGACTTCAGTGATTTTTATCCCTTACTCCTGGAGGTGATGACGACGACCTGTTGTGGAATGCTCAATGAAAAGCTACCTTGGTTTTGATCATTTTTACCCTGATATTGTTATGATATGATGTATATGTCAATGGAAGTAGTGAATTCATATAGCGCTCAGCCGAGTTTTACAATGTCATTATAATACAAAACAAAGCATACATAATACGGTAAAAATAATATAAATATAATGATTTAGATAAATAGGTATTATCATGTACATAAAGTGAATTCATTTCTAAAATTGTGATTCAGTCCTACATATACAGGTGGACGGGCAGGATGCCCTGCATGGCTTGAAGCTAAAGTTAGTCCTAAAGAGCACTTTGGCCCATTGAGGCGTGCTTATCCCGGTTCTCGTAGCATGAAACTAGCAAACTGGTGATTCATCACCCTATGCCAATATGGAAAGCCAGACTCAAAGGGATGTACCATTATCATTTTTTACCTCTCTCTAACCTACCCCAAAAACATGACCATTAGTCAGGCCACAATCAGCTTATGGAAGTCTGTGTAATAAAAAAAAAATCAACTGAAATATTTTTGCAGGGCAACACAATGGCCATTTGTACTGAAGCTACTGGGTTCAAATCTCACCTTTGGCACTGTGTTGTTGAAAGAGATTCCGATAACAAAACCTGTTGCTGGCTCTATGGGTATGGGGGCACTCTTAGAATGTGTGAAAAATGCATGGTCCTGAGTCTACATATCTGGCATGTTAAAGAATTTACCCCAGTTACCTTAACCCTAGAACTGTCTGGCCAATTATATCGGCGCAAAAAGCCAACATGTAGTGTCACGGCCGATCTAATCTGCCCATTTTAAAATGCGTATAAATGTACAAAATGAGAAATCGCTGACGGACGCAAATACAGGTGACACCGGAAGGTTTGAATATATTAGTTTTACATCCTGTTCACTCCAGTCTATCGATAAAAACAAAAGTAGACACTAGATTTTGCAAACTTATCATTGAGCAAGACAAAATCCCTGTCTATCGGGCTCACAAAGAAGGCATCGGAAAAATTTTCAATTGTTTGATGATGATGAGAACAGTGGTAACGAAGACTTCAATGTTCCTGGCCTGAATATTGAATCAGTTTCTGATTCTGCGCGATTTCAAACCTTTATAACTTTTTTTTTTTTTCATCCGATTTTAATGAATAAAGTGTTATTCTTAATGTTTACAAAAGGTCTTTAAGTCTATTGTATTTACTTGTTACTCTGTGCAATGTGAAAAATAACTTTGTGGTACTTCAAGCATTGAAAGTTTAGATACCGAAACCGTATCATATTACATAATTATATCTTCATTATTCTTCCATTCGCTCATCACTTGTACCTTCAAGGGCATATGTCAATTCACTAGGGCAATAATCACCTAAGACCCTTTTATAAGTTGCATTTTCTTGTAGCTAATTGAATGGACAACATTTCTCTCATATATTGTTTGAGGATATTCCTTGAAATATAGGCTCAATACCCCTTTCAAATTGATTAAAACACTGTCATATCAGTCGTAACCTTGACATTTCATGAATTCCCACTCACCAAGGTCAACTGACAAGGGCAACAATTTTTTTTTTAAAATAGTACAATCATTTGCCTTTCAGAAAATGTACACTTATAGGGGTCATACTCTTCAAACAACTTCACATTAGACACTTTTATTGATAGTATCAGATGTGCCCAAAAACCCTTGATACCATACAACTTTCTATGTGACAGTTCTAGAAAAGACATGATCAAATGTATTTGCAGTGTCATAGCCCCCTTTTAATTTTAGCCTTGTTACCAAGAAGTACAATACCAGCTGGTCTGTGTCCTTCGGTGTTTTGTGGCATTTAGGATATGAGGGTGAATTGAAAATCCCCATTTATGTATATTTGCTGCTGTTCTGCCCTGCCTGGAACCCAGTTTACTGGAAATGATCCAGTGTTTTCATTTCCCATTTTGGAGGCCAGGAAGCCTTTGTCATGATTGTCAGTGACATTGTGGTCATTACCAACTGGGAAAGAAAAAGGCTGATTGGTAAATGGGGGAATGTAGGTTTTAATAGTAAAAATTGTTTTTCGTTAGATTTTTTTTAATGTGTTATATGAGTTCAAATTGCCAGATAATTGATGATTTCAATACACTCCTCTAAACTCTTTTCATTCCATGCCATGAATTTCAAAGAAGATGAGTTATATGATTATATGTCACATTCCTATGAATACTTTGCAACCTCTGAAGTTTCACATTGAAAAACTTCCTCTATATGTACACCATTAATTATAGCTCCCAATTTAGGTCAAGTTTCGTCTTTTCGAATGATAGATATTCAAATGAATTTGTGATAAATTTGTAAACAAATCTGCATCTTATTTCAATATGGTGGTCTTGGTCACCAAAGAGAAACAAGCTAAAAGCCCTTGGCGCACAATTTCCATATGCTTCCGTTGATGGGACTTTCGTGTAAAAGGTGATCTACGCCATGCTATTGCTATGCAAAATGTATAGCAATTATGCTTGTTCATGACTATCCCAAGCCTGTGTAAACTAAGATCTTTGATGTTTATTAAATCGGTGACTTGTGAATATTTGTTTTTTCATTTTTTCATTATGACATTTCTTATAATAGAATATGTCCTTTGGCAATCTCAACTAGTAACTAGTGTCATTGTTATCTGCTATCTAATAATGTTGTATTACTTGTACAGTATCGTGTACAAGTCTTAGTGTTCGTCATTTATTTGTCATCAGCATTCATTGTTGATGACCGTCATAGGTTAAATTTTAAAAGTCTTACCCAAGTACTCAATATCGGGGCAAGCATTGCCGGGATTCGAACTATGGGCCGCTCGATTTCAGGTCCAGTTGTCTTACAACTCGGCCACCGACGTCGTACTGGTGCATCTTTAACTTTAAGGCATCTGGGCTTGGAATCGAGCTGCCCATAGTTCGAATCCCGGCAATGCTTGCCCCGGCGTTGAGTCCTTGGATAAGTCTCTTCATGCGATTTTCCTGACTTGACTGAGTTGCAAATAAGTACCCAGCTACAGATAGAGATGTTGTATGTCAGAATTCTAGTATGAGTAACAGGCTGTTGTACTATAATAATATGCTTCTCTGGTACTTGAGGACTTTGGACGACATGGCCTGCCAGGGGATAAACGGTGTAAAGTCTGCGGGACTGTACTTTACCTGGATATGACTCTAAACCTATCTTTGTGTGAAGCACTCTCCAATAATAGCCATACCAGTGTTGTGAATGAGGCAATGAAAGCTACTCTGATAAAATCAGGGTAATGCCGATGAAGTAGAATCTTAGCTTACGGAAACAAACAATGTTTTAAAAATGTCATTGTTTTATTGCTCATTGACAGACAAAAATCATTTCGCGGTAAGTTCTGCACCGAATCGCACCAGAGTAAAGAAAATTTACATTGGGTTTCCATAAATTAATTCATGCAATTGATAGGACCTACATATATCCTTATAAAATTAAAATGTTGGGGTTTTTTTTAATAGTGAAGAAAACAGATCTACCACTACCACTACCAATTTACCCTCGGAATAGGCCCTATAGACAAGCCTTCCCCTGGGATTGATAAAGGGAATTATTATATGTACGTATTCTATTATTGAATTATTCCAACTCAAGCCATTTTTTTCTAAATAGCCGCCCTTGCTTAAAAATACAAGAAGGCTTGTCATGTCTATTATTAATGTGTTATTGAGATCACCAGATGTACAAATCCCAGATTTGGAACTCAGTACAAAAGACCTTGTTGAGGGGGGGGGGGGGGGGGGTTTTTTGGTTGTGAAATATTTAAGGGTACAAAATATGATTATAAAAATGGGTAGGGCTAACACGGGCTGAATAAAAATGTTTAGCGCTGCCAAGCTAAGCTAAAGACAGTTTCCAGTTGTATTTCATATTTTCACCTCGCATCGCGATGCATGATATATATCGTATGGAAAATGCCTGTAGCTAGTCTGCACTCAACATTTTCTCAGCTCGTGTGCGCCCCGCTCATGTTATCTTATGTAGCGATGACCGGATTGTTAGGCTAACGGGTCCGAGATAGTGAGATCCCGGATCCGAACCCAGGCAGTTATACCATATTGCCACTATGTTAGTGCGATGAGCCTAACAGACTGCTCTACGGTATGCTTCCCAGAGAATTTAAAAAGATATTGACTATAAACATATTATTAACTTATCTTTGTCTTCATCTCTTCATCATCTTAGATGATTTATATATATTTTATCTATATTGTGTAGGTAACACACATATTGCACAATGCATTCAATATTATATATATATATATATATATATATATATATATATATATATACATATACTGAGCAACAAAAGAAACACAACTTTTTGAACTGCTATAACTTTAAAAATATCAGTGGAAACAAAAAAAAACCTTTTCATTAAGAAGAAAGTTCATTTAATTCTTAATCCATCAATATATAACGTGATAATATTTCTATTTCTTAACGAGTATTTATTTTAAAAATAAAAGAGCGCATCGAAATCTAACATTTCACAAACTGCTCAAGGTACATAAGCATGTATTATGTCCTCCTCTCGCATTTGTGACGAGCCTAATCCTATTCCTCATTGATTTAATATAACGTCCAATCAATGCCTGGGGGATGTCATTCCACTCTTCAACTGACATTTCAGCCAATTCCCGAATGTGTCGGCATTCCTTTTCCGGACACATCGCCAAATAACATCCCACAGGTGTTCTATCGGGGAAAGATCTGGTGATCTTGCTGGCCAAGTGAGGACTTGAAAGTTTTGATCGGCCAAACAAATCACGGCAGATGATTGCTACGTGTGGCTTGGCATTGTCCTGCTGGGAAAAAAAATTAAGTTCATGGTGACTTTAAGTGCAGGGCCAATATTGCCAAAGTGCAAATATAGCGAGTCGCAAAAAAAACCAAACTATTCAACTTGGTGTAATCTTGAATTCTGGCATGTTTCTATTTTTGAGATATCTAGTCTGTCACCAGTGTAAAATAATTTCATCATGTGATATATTCCTGGATCCACAATTGAAGGAACTTTCTTGCTGGCAAAAAAAGTTTTGCTTCCCCATTTTATGTTGCAAGTGCAAGTTACAGCGTTTCAAAAAGTGATGCGTTTCTTTTGTTGCTCAGTATACACACACACACACACACACACACACACACACACACACACATAATATATATATAT
>JARDUL010022766.1:398-12971 GCA_030265205.1 Dirona pellucida | reverse complement strand
GGAACCTGTCGGCAGCCATGCAGCGACTACCTCTCATTTGTAAATGGCAGTATTGTACTGAGGTCAACTTTTTATAGACCTTTCTAACAGAAATTGTTATATACTTTGCATGTTATGGTCACAGGTCAATTGCCTAAAGGTGGTGGTCAAAAACGGAACATGTAAAGTTTTGACCCGGTGTTTTTATTAAAACAGGAAAGGCATTTTATGATATTAAACTGCAACATTTCTCTTCTTTTCCTAAATGTTTTGTGTCGACCATAGAAAATATATTATTCTCAAATCTACATATTTGCTTATTCTGTTGTGCGTTTCAGTTTGTGCAAGAAGTCATTCTTAAAATGTTAGAAATGAATCTTAATCTAAGTTGTTACAATAACTGATACCGAAGGATTAGAATAACTATATAGAACTTTTTTGTTAACCGAGTTTCGTCTGAAAATAAAGTGCTACGACATTTTTTTGTAGCAATCATGAAATTAATAGGCGAAAGAAAATGTATTTTTGTTAATCTGCTTAAAATTTTGTTTTGCCTTAAAATTCTTACTTTTGGTAATGTGTAGTTGTAGACATTTGTTAATTTTCAGACATATAGATGAATGAAATCAAAATTAAAAAAGAAAAACAATTAGGGCACACTCAATGATCCACCTAACCTGCTGGTTCAAGGTCAAGTTCGTCTGTGCTCCTTTTTCCATCTTGCTCTGTTAGTGTTAGCTCTAATACTTAGAATGGTATAGATATTTTCACTGCTCTGAACAAATCTCTTAGTTTTGGAACGTATAAAACTTTGCGCCTGTTCTCTGAATTGCACCTGTTGCCTTACAATATTTTTACTTTTGTTGGAATCCAATGTGCCCAGTGCGCACATACTTCTCTCCTTGTCTAACATTTGATTTCACCCAAAATATTAAAATCTAGGAATCTGCTAATTTTCAGATATTTGAAAACATTTAGTCTATGTTTTGATAGTGCAGTCACATTATTCTCATGCTGGATGGAGATATGTTTTTCTTTTTAAAGCAGTCATGTCGACATGATTATTACACAACTGTGAATCCATTCAATTCATGCATGTTAGGGCACACAAGTTGGCAGATATTGCAACAGGCAATGATTATATGGGGGGGGGGGGGGGGGGAAGGTTATAATGTGAATCATGTCTAAAAGTTGTGGCATTTGGGGTGATGAGTAGAGATTACCAATACACATATTGTTATTCATTGGGGTTGGGGTTTTTCCCCCCAGTTTATTTTTTCCTGGTATCTATTTTTCTTTATTTCATGACAATTGTGTTGATTGTATTTATTCCAGATGAAATTCTGTGTTCACTAACTATATTTTTAAAAGAAAAATGTTGTACTGTACTTATGTTTGTATTTGTACTGATTTGATAATGAATTTTGTTAACAAATACTGTTGTTGTTTTTATCTCTCAAGGGTCATTTATTATTGTTTGCTAACTAGAAGTAATGAATTTTAATGAAAGGAAGTTGTGTTATTCAAGTTTTCCACGTATTAGGCAAATTGGTTTGAATTGATATAAGAACCGTCAAATTGTCGGTTCTTTTTTCATCACCAATGTTGCCATTTTCAAGATTAATTCTGAAAATCATGAATTCAGATTTTAAAAGATTTCATTTTTCTGTTCGTTTTTTTAAAAAGAAGGTCTGAAGACCAATTGAAGCAGTACATTTGATTATTTTTATTTGAAAGACATGGGTGATTTACAGATCAGGTTAACTTTTTTTTTTCAATTCTCATTCCATGTCCCATCCTCTAGTTTGTCCATGAGCTTTCCACAACTGGACTGATGTTCTATTCTTGTTATACCTCTAGGTTTTGTCAATGCGAGGTCTAAAAAAACAATAAAAAAATGGACACCCTCTAGAAGGTTGCAGTTTATAATATTGTACTGTGGCTCTACAGGGGTTGCCTTATACTTATACATACACTAAACAGCTATTTTTCTTCTCGAGTCTCTCTTTCACAGTAATTTTCACGGCTGAACAACTGCAAAGTTTAGGGAAAAGAAAGAGAAAAAAAGATTGTGCTTGCTATATTTTTTATATTTTTATAGTTTGATTCAAAACTATGATAAGTCACTCAAAATAGCTAGTGCCTGCAGGAAATTGAATGGATAATAAGAAAAAGGAAATTATAAAGTTGTTAACTTCAATTCAGGTATTAATAAAGTAAAACAAAAAGGCTCATGTGGCTTGTACATATTTCAGGGCCTTGTTTTCCTACGATGGTTATAGTTCAGGGAACACAGTGGTCTCGCAGTCTGAAACTGCAGAGGCTGATTCCCAGTCGATAAGAATATTTTTCTATCGAATAATGATCAGTTGGGCTGGTGAGAAATGTATAAAATGGCCCTGAGTTTGAAATCTATGTCTCCGAATTATAAAATATGCGTTGCCTGGCTCTATGGGTAGTGGAGTTTGAATACCTGTCTTCCCGGATCTGGCAAAAAATGTGCATATACAAGGTATGTTAGAGAACCCACGACAGTTGCAAATGTGTTAAAAGTAGACTAACTGTTGCAGCTGTTGAATCAAAATTGAAATTTCACCCACTAAATACAGTGGGTTGATCACCTGCTTGTCTTCGATTCTTGATCCAAAGCGCTTAAAGTTCTATGGTCTATTATATAGCTGATCCCTACTCTGCAAATAGGTTTTATGCTTGTTTCTAGGTGAATAGTGATGGTATGGTCAACATTCAATTTGTTCACATCAAAATCCCTTTCAAAATTTTCCTTTCACATTTCTTAGAGGTACAATACAACATTTGTCCATATTTAGTGCTGTCATAAGAGATTTTGTTTCGTTGCTGTATTTGATTTTAGAGTTGTATTTTTACTTTTATTTTAAACTTCTTTGACACAATAATTAAAGACAGATGGTTTTAATAGGAGTTGGCTATTATTTCATGTGTTGAGAGTAATGAACTTCCATTTTTGTGAGCAATGTTTTAACTTTCTATGACAGTCCTATATGATAGTAATGGTTTTTATTCAAGTTGTAGAGGTTAAAGTACTGCATTATTTTAAATGGGTGCATAGATTCTTTGACCAGTAAGTTGTGCTGCATTCCAGGAATTTTGATTTAACCCTCCAAACTATTCAAAGAGAAAAAAATATGTTTAAAGAAGTGATTATGGTTTTGGGTGTGTTCATTGCTTTCATGCCTTCCTTTATTCATTTGCAGAAATCTGCTTTGTATTTTGTTGTGACAATTGATTACCTCATGTTTCTATTGGTGTAAAAATATTATTGTTACCATGATTGTAAACATGTAAATATTTATACATATGTATAAAACTACATTCTTTTTTTTCTTTGTAAGGCAAATAATATGTCAAGTTGCTGTACATATGTGTACATATTATATGATGTATATATATAGTTGACATCTTCTTGTGCACTTCTATTATATTTTGAATCTTAATTTATACATTACATGACTATTGCCTATAGAGATGTGCATTAACAAATCATTGACTGTTATGATCATTCTCATCTTTATAGTGAAACATGCCTTCATTGTAGGTATGCTTGCCATTTTATTGTACCGTTAAAAGATTGACCTGCAGTAAAATTGTGACATGAGGCTCTCTTCATCTTGTTGTAGTCAAGCGGTTTTCCATTAAAATATCTAGATATACGTGTACATAAGAGTCAGAGACTAAAACTTAAATAAACTTAATCAATTAAGCATTTTATAGTTAGTGTCATATTGTAATGAAGCATGATTGAGTCTTCACAATTTCATCTCAGTGCTTTATAGTTTCTGTCATCCTATTACCTCTCTCTTCATATTGTCCCTACTTCTGAATGGATTTGACTTGATAATATTCCTTGTGACAAAAACTAGTCTCTGTAAAGTTTGAATTTAAGTATGCTATATTTTAAATCTGAGTTTTGATATGTTTCTTGATTTTGATTCAAGTTCTTGTGTGAAGAGTGAATTGTTTTCATGGATATTTTTCTATAAATAACTATTTAATTATTTTGTTTATTTTGAAGGAAACTTTCCCCCTGCGTAAAATCTTATTTGTTTACAACAAAAGATATTGAGAGTAAAAGTCTTTCGGTCAAACTTTCATTTGTAACACAAAATGAACTATAGATAAATAATTAAATAGATATATTATATATACAAATATATACCCATACATAAACATGTAAGATTTGTATGTTTACATAATATGGATTTGTTTCAAAAGCCATCTTTTACCTTTTGATAAATTTGGAATTTTAATTTGTAAATAAATATGTTCAGATGCTGTCTTTCTCATGCTGAGCTTAATATTTCAATTTCATTGAAAAGGCAGAAAGACAAAGATGTCGTTTGTTGATTGTTTTGTGGATTCATTTTCAGCCTGCCAATAAATTTGATATGGGGAGTAAATATTCAGGAAGATTGAATTCAGAGAGTGTGATGTATGATTTTATATTATGCTATCATCAATCTCAATTTTATCACATTTATGTCTATCATTTCCTTTTTTCCCCCATTTTTCCACCTGTGCACATCTTTAGAAATAACAAAATAACTTTCAAACAGTTATATTTTTTTGAGTTGGTTGAATCTCTAAAATGTCTGACTGTATGTAAGTCTTAATTTTTGTGAAAGAAGTATTGTTTGAAACATGTGTCCAAGCTGCATCTAACGGATCAATACAAATCTTTTCATTCATTTTAGTGTGATATGGTCACACATAGATTTGGCTCATGGAAGCACTCAATTCGAACTGGCCTGGGGGTGGACAGAGATGATTATGAGTTTGCATCATACAACTTCTCCGAGATTTGTGTCAAGTTCAAAAGGGGATGAAGGTTTTTGAAGGAGGCCCGTTTGAAATGGTCTAAGGCCGACCGACCTTCCATAGAGAAGCACTTGGCTTACAACATGTCTGCACGTGACGTGCGACAGGTCTTGACCCCTCACATAAGAGACACGGCACGCGACAAGTCGGAACGGCATAGCAGTCACACTTCCTTTCATCATCATGGATTCTTCAGATGAAGATATTTTGATTGCGCTAGCATTGGTAATAAATGCAAAGAAGAAGAAACAAGCGCACCTTGTGGTGTCATGAACATTTTCTCTTGAGGAGCACAAGAGGAGAATTTCAAAGAATTTTCTGCTCATAGGTGACGCGTAAAGATGACAAATTGTTCAACTATCTAAGAATGTCATACAAAATTATGAGGAACTCAAGGCACTCGTGCTTCCGCATCTAGAACCCATGGGTTGTATTTGGGGGGATCAAATGTCTGGAAAATTACTATCAATATTTTCCCAAACTTGTTTTCTTTGTTCTTTGTTACGGCAGTCTGGGTTTCGGGTGTCCCAATAAGTGGCCGGGCGCTCACAAGCCTATTAAGTTTCTTCCTGTAGTCATCCATCTCGAGTTCACCTGTACTGCACACCTCACAAAAAGTGAACAAGTTGACTTTTCAACACATGCGGTTTTTGTTACCGCTGTGTCGTGTCGTGTCCTATGTAAGGCGGTACTCTAAATCTTTGTGCCCACTTTTGTTTTCTTGCGTGAGATGCGTTGCGTGCCGTATGCTTTCCTATGGAAGGTCGGCCTTAAAAGTGTTGTATATTGCACTAAAATTCAAATGAAGCAACTTCAGACAGGTTTGTACAAGCACCAGATTATTGACCACTTGGCCATTGACAAAGGAAAGTTTTTACTGCAGCTCACTTAAGTATCGGGAGTTTGATATTTCATATCAGCAATACGATTAAAAAAGTAGCAAGAATGGGAGACTAAACAGGTGCCATATTATATTATTCTATGATGTGTATGGAACAGAATTGGTGCAGTAGACATTTGCGACAGCCGAATGCACTTCACGTCCAAATCACTGGACATCTCTGTACACCTTACTGAAGAGGCATCCAAACACATTCTGCCAATGCCCAGGAATTATTGCACACAGCTACAATAGCCATGCAGGTACTTCATTCACTGCTGTGTCAGGTCAAAGGCTCATATGTTTACTGGATTGGAATTGTAAAAAGTGAGTAGATAGAAAAGGAATATGTAAGAGGCTTCTTGAAAGACAAGGATGAAACGTCTTTCAAGCAGCCTCTACCATATTCCTCATATCTATTTGTATACGATTGGCCTCAGTGGGTCTCATAATATTTTTTTATTTTTTCAAGTGAGTACCATTGGACAAGATATTTCCAGGAGCGCATAATACTTCCGACGTGTTTTTAAGCAGCCAGTTTTTGTATGCCCTTATTTCGAAAAAAACAAATAACAAATTAATTGTCACATGTATGAACAGGTTTCTCAAGAAAAACATGAGAAAAGTCATATCGCTAGAAGTGCTGGATGCCTTTATTCTGAGCAATAAATCTTGCTACTATTATTGAGTTTTGTGGTATCGTACTCCACACCATGATACTTGAAGTTGATACACGCATCGTTCAGGATATCCACCATTCTCTTAGATAATTAATGTTTATACAAGCATTTTGTCTTGGAAAGTATGCACCCATGGGTCTACAAACAGCTATTTTGAATGAAATCTGAATACATTCAGTTGTCGTCGCACAGTTTCAACTGTTACTGTTAGCAACTCTCCCATAATCATTTGTCCTAGAACCAACGCGCAGTACTCTTTGCTGTGAGAATGCAAGTGACAAAGCATTGTCTGTCTGCCCTCTTGGTCGAATGTGCTGTGACAGGTCTCGGTCTGTCGTGAGCTGTGTTCCCACTGCTCTGGATTTTCTTTGGGCTGAAGTGCAGCTTGTACTTGTCAATAGCCTGTAGTTCTTCCGCGTTCAGCTGTACTTAACATTGGCATAATGCTACAAATTGTAAAGTGATATTTCAAGGTCTTAATGCATAACTAACACTAACAGAAATCTTGTAATTGCATGACTCAGCTGCGAGGAAAAGCTGAGCACATGTCAATTTTTTTTCATGGTGGTGTCCTTTGTTTTGCGTATTAAATAAATTTGATTGTGAAATGGTTATGCCAATATTTGCTAAAAGGGATAGCTTGGTATTTTTGTGAACGTTCTGATTTTCTCACTGCTCATTTTGTCAAACATGCTGTTTGTTGTAATAGTAGTGTTGCAGGTCCCATTACTTTTATTAATTATTGTTTTCAACAATTATCATCTCAAAAATAGATTACACTTCTAAAAGGTAATTAAAAAGATATGATATGAGTGGTCCCGTCCCCATTATTTCACAATAATTATTCTGCAGTACAAAATCCATATTGTCTCCCCTGGCACAGTCAACATTTTTAGGGAAAAAAAGATTTTACACTTTGGTGTCAGGTCTTCCGGCTCAATGACGGATTTTATCGTTTATTAGTTATCAAGTTGTGTGGGCTGATCCCTTGCTTGCCATAAAAATCTTGATCCATAGATTTTCCAGGTCTGTATCAGGCCATGTGTACTAGTGGGGCACAGACTTGCACTTAGCCTGGATACGTTTTATCTGGGTTTGCGCATCGATTCCTTCTGCCTTATATACTGCCCTCAACCAGACTCAGAGCTGGTCCCTTAACTATTAATAACGGTTTAAAAGGTGACAGATAAAGTTGTATTGGGCATGATCTCTAATTCCTGTTCTCATGAGACAAACAACAAATAAACAAACACATAAACAAAAAAGTCAGAGAGAGAGAGAGAGAGCGTGGCAGGGGTTATTAACCATTTCGAGACATTTTGATAGATTTAACCATTCTTTATTTCTGTGTGAAACAATAGTAAATATATTTACTAATGCCGGCAGTGAAACAACACCAAAAATGTTGTCTTCACTTTGTAAAAACTATTTTGTCCCACTTATCATAATTCAGTTAAAATATTGTTTAGATATTGAGTTAGTTAAAAGTAAAAGCCATTAATATTAATGCATATTCTATAACAAAAGAGGAAAGTGAAATTTCATAATTTAATTTCAAAATTAATTGAAATATAATTCATAGGAATATCAAATTTCAATTTCATAGGGAATAAAATTGAGATTGAGAGTAGATGTTGATCAATGACAGAACAATCTTAATTTCAATAACTTTGTGAATACTTTAACAAATTCGATATTTGGAACAAGAAAGACATAAATGAAACATGAGGTCTATCTAAAGAGTGTTAGATAAAAAGTGAAGATGTATTATCAAATTGATATATCATAATTGAATAGTAAATAAATTAAATTGCAGTGATGTTTCACTCTTGCATTTTCACAATTGCAACAAGCATATTTTTGTAATCTCCTCCACAGTCATTTTCAATGGCTTCTTGAAGACTTGTTTCATATTTCTCTTGGTAAGCTTCAGCAATTTCTTCCATGTCAATCTGGTATGGATATAAATAAGAAAAATGGATACTTATTTTAAAAAATATGTGAATGCAAATAGCAAATGTCCTTAAAACTTCAGTGATTGAGAAAAGTGCACACAGCTTTTTTTAAAGAATAATTCTTTTTACAAATTATTTAAAAACCACAAAGATGAATCTGACAATGTCACAATTATTCAAAATCAATTTAGATTATGTCATTTGTATGAAAACCTTTATGCAAGTTTTTGCGTCTACTGCATACCAACCAAAACACCCTTACACAAATGCATACATATATTGTATACAATAAAAACAGAGTAGGCTGCCTCTTAACAAATAACCCACTCATTATGTTAATGACAAAATGCATCTAATTCTCCAACTGAAAAAATCCCTTTTTAGAAAAGGAAGTTTTGATGCTGCTCAATATCCACCAATGGAGTCCATTTATTTACCTCACTTCTGCTGACAATAATACGAATAAGGTCTGAGTCATTGGTCCCAAATCCAGCAACGCTGTCATTGATTCTCTTGGCAAAGAAGGCGGGTTTGCTTCTGACGCATTGTACTGTAGGAAAAAACAATAGTTTTCATGATATGACTGTAATGTACGGTGATGCAGACTATAAGCCCATCTTTATTTATTTTTTAAATCTTTATCTCAACTCCAAGATAGAAATTAAACTGCCACTAAAAGGAATAGGCTATTGACCCATGGGGATAATGTTAATATATTTGTTTTCAGAAGTTTATATTTAAAATCACAATCATTGTCGTCGTCTGACCAACACTATTAAAATAATGACGTGGCAGGAACTGTGCACTATATTACTACATCAACGGGTGATCAACATATGCCAATTTAACATTAGGTACCCGAAAACAAAACAGATAGAAACCCATGCAATTGGTCCATAATATATAAAAAATTCAACAATAATGACCTTCCGCTTATTTCAGCTCATATCAAAAGTGGATCTTGATGAAAAGGCGAATACTAATACAATAGTAATAATGAACTACTGAAGCTATGTTGACATGAGTGAAAATAAAGAGTATGTTAATTGGCTTCAACTTCAAGCTAACTATGCCTAAATTCAAGCTATATTTTCACTGATATCACCCCCGTCTTCAGAGCTTGTTTATGTTGAAGCTCACCAATAGCCAAGTATCCGTCTTTCAAAGCCCCACTGCATTCTTCATCCAGGGACTCCTCAATAGTTTTACCAGCAATGACCTCAAAAGCATTGAATGTTTCAATCAGCTGGCAGTAGCTCCGTAAGCACAAGATGGCATTCAGCTCGGCCTCTTCTGTTCCCCATCGCGATTCACCCGCCTAAATGGAAAGAAAAAAACAAAAAACAATATAAGCCCTCCCAAAGAGACAAAAGTAATGTTTAAATTTAAAACAAGGTCATATTTCAAAGAGAACTCAAAGTCCGTGGTTTTTGGGGGGGTTTTTTGTTTCATGCCATTTTGTTTTCAAAACAGAAACAGTTTTCTCAAGCCTGTTCCATCGAATGCACACATGTATGAAGATCTAAGTCTGTCCCTGAAAATGTTCTCCCTTGGTTAAGATCATTGAATAGCCCTACTCTATTCTACACATTATGGAGAATTTTATTAAAAAACATAATGCATTTCTAATTAAAAACTTGTCAATCTTGGCCTTGGCACTTTTGAATGAATTAGGTCTATACCTGACAGGAGTTACTTCTAATAAAAACAATTGTATTCTTCTCTCACTTATATTATTTTCCTCAAAAGAGAACAGCTCAGAAACTAAAACTACATTTCCTCCCCCTCTTGGAGAATTGTGTGAAGTTACTCTATCAGATAAAATGAGCTAAGATGTGTTTATTGTCCAATAGTTGGCACATTGCATTGTTACAATCCAATCATGAACACAAAATATGGAAACATGAATTAAAAGATTCATATTAAATTCATTTAATAAGTCCTCTTGGTAACATTGCTATCTATTAATATTGAGACCAATCATCATAAATCTTTAAATTGTTTTTACTTGAAAATAGTGCAGCACAAAAACCGATTGCAGTAATAAAGTCACTTCAATTTAATAAAGGATATCATACATGTCTTCTGTTAAAATCATTTACAATTTATGCGGTTGATACAAGCTAGAATACTAATAAATATTTTTTTCTCTGAACACTTTAATAAAATATTATTCAAGGTAGGTACACACATCGAAGAAATCCTGTGCATCCTTTTGGGCTCTTTCCTGATCAGCGAACCATTCATCAGTTTCCCGGCCAGCCGCCAATAAAGACACAAGAAGGCGACGGAAATAACCGGAAGTGTCGCCGCAAAGATCTTCCTCAAGTTCAGTCTCATACTCTGCAAAATAAATAAATAAAATGAAATAAAATAAGATAAATAAATAAACAATATATGTGTAATGTTTGTTAAGACAAAAAATGCAGCACTGAATCATGGCTGCTTGTTTTCTGAAAAATTGGTATGCATTCATGTCTGAACACTGATTACGTATACGAGCATGCTAGAATGTGATTACTACTACTAGTAACCGACTGATTAAAAGTTTGATGATGACAATAAGCAGCTCTGCTATGTAGACAACTGACGGACTCCAGGGCACCCCACTCGCATATTATGCATAATGTTAATAATTCTCAGTTTGTCTTGGACAATCTGGTAGCAGAGCCATTATTTTTTGTGTGGATTCACACCTGACATTATTTGGTCTTACAAATCACATCTGATGATGTTTTTCCCTGTGAGTGAGTGATAATGTATATTATGATAGTAGGAAAATGTAGCAGTGCCAATGAGAGGCAGTAAACAAGAAAAGAAAAAAAATGAGAGCCGAAAGCGGGAATTGAACCCATGTGTGTAGTGGCAACACCGCCTTGCAGGGCAGACAATAGACTGACTTGCTACCAACTGAGCTTTGCCACTTTTCCCAAAAGTTGATTTCAAACTCAATGTATAGCAACCGAATTCATCCAATCGTCCAATCAGATTTTTTTTTCTTTTCCAGATAGTATATTAATAGTAATTTCTTATGTCTATGGCACACACACACACACAAACACACACACGTCTCATGCTCAGACCAAATTATGAGTCGCAATTTGGGATTTATAGATTTCTAGGGACTGAGAAACAGTTTAATGAATTATTTTTTTCAAAGTCACGCATCAGCTTCATAGGCAGCTGTAAACATTCCACCTCAGACTGTAGATAGTAAAAGCCTCAAGTCCCATCAGGCTGGTGCTTATTTTGGTTTCTGAAGCATGATCATGAAGTGGAAAGAGTGATAATATATGACCATTCTTGATAGGACACTGGTCTATCACTATCACAGATTACTTCCCCAGTTGTAAGCTGGTACTCATTTCTGAACATGGGTTGAGTGAGGCAATTGTAGTAAAGTTTCTTGCTGAAGAAAAACAAGGCGACGCACGGGTGGGATTCTAACCCACACCCTTCGCCATGAGTGTTTGCTTTCTCTCTTAACCACTCAACCATCGTGCCTCCCGTAAAGATAGACAGGTTTCAAATTGTTCCCACCACTCAAAAGGCTTTTACACTATACCAACTACTCAATATATGCCAAAATTCTGACTCCCAACTCATCTGGATCGGTCGCAAGACTAAATCTATATGTAGACTTAGAAAACATTGAATCACACCTGTCTTGTAAGCTTCCTTGATTTCTTCAATCTCAGAATTGGATTTGGTACACAGAATTTCAATAATGGCTGTCTCATCAGTTCCTGCACCCTGGAGAAAAAATTTGTTGGGTTATTGTAACGTGCAAAAGTGAATGAATAAAACACATACGTACATGGATAAATAGATAGGTAAATACCCGAAATTTAATACATAAAAATAAATATATAAATTGATCATTTAATCAATTAATTACCCAGTCAGTCAATCAATCAATGAATAAAACTTTCCATGACAAATCAACAAGGACTATCCATGTTTGTTTGTAACCTTTGAGGATACACATAATTTATTGACAGAAATGGTCTTTTTCAGTCTTTTACCTTTATTTGATTTGATAGTTTTTTGGGGTTTTTTCTTTCTATAATTATAATTGCACTAAAACTGAAGAGTTAAAACAATGATAATGATATGCTTAAAATCCATCACGACAGAAGGTGACATACCCATCACGACAGAAGGTGACATACCCATCACGACAGAAGGTGACATACCCATCACGACAGAAGGTGACATACCCATC
>JARDUL010022657.1:0-12974 GCA_030265205.1 Dirona pellucida | reverse complement strand
CTATCTCTATCCCTCTCTTTGGCTCTCCTTCTCTCTCATTCTCAATCCCCCCCCCCCCCCCCCCCCAAAAAAAAAACCCACCATTTTTGTTGCTGTTTGATATTAAATCCATCTTTGAAGAGAATTTTATTTCTTCAACAAAATAAAGGAACTCAAATGAATTACAACATCTTATATTGATGTCTTATTTATCTTTGTCTCATTCCCCAGATCTCCCTGGCGTCAAGGACAATGTGCAGTCGTCATGGCGACAATTTTCGTACAACCCTCGACGCGCCTCCATGTCAGCAGGGAGGCGGAGAGAGCTGTCGGAAGAGACGAGAAGGAAAATATCGGAAGCGAATCAACGGAGGCGCCTGAAGGTGGCCAGTCTGCAGAGGAAGAGGGAGGAGGTGATGCTGAGGAGGGCAGCCAAGCGGAAGATGCAGAGTGAAATGACAGACAGCGATTACTTATCCCGGCACGAGAATGTTCAGAAGGAGAATGACGGGGATACTGATTCTCCCAACCTCATTATATCCAGCCCCAAGAACAAGCGGTTTCTATGGAGCTCCGTGACCAAGGCCTCGAAAGTGAAGAGAAATATAGGGAAGGATTTCGAAAAGTTTTCGTTATCGCCCGGGGTGGAGGATAAAGAGAAAGGGCTGGATGGCGCGGGCGATGCATGTAGTAATAATATTCATGAGCGTTCTGCTGGAGTGGAAGAAAATGGAGTGGAAGAAAAAAATGTTGATAGCAGTCCAGTTATTAGTGACGACGTTTGTTCTGATTTTGACGTGTCTGGTTTGCCCGAGGTTGAAAAAGACGGAGAAGAAGACACAGAAAATGGCCAAGAGTTGTTAGATAGCGCGAAGCGAACCCCGCTTAAAACCATGCTTTTCAAGTCCTGTCTGTCCAGTTCTAAAAAGAATAAAAATCATGTGACATGGTCTATCAAGTCAAGCAGAGGTGGGAAAGGGAAAGGTAAGGTTAAGAGTCCTCCCAGACAACGGACCAGAAAAAAGGAGAGGGTAAATTATTCGGAAATTGATGAAGCTGAGGAAGATTTTGAAGACAATTTGTGTTTCCTTCCGTCGAGCAGCACGAAATCTGGCCGGAAAATAACACCAGTATCGCGAAAACTGGAAGAAGCTATCGTGAATGCCTCAATGACTAAGGTAAAAAGGAAAGAGACTGTTTCAGTAGAAGGTGCCACTGACAAAGAGGCAAACCAGCCAGCAGCTACGGAAAGAATTGAAAGCGATCAATCGTCATCTTTTGAAAAGTCTGTGCCAGTTTCTTCATCTTCTTCGCCAGCCTCCTCTGAAACACAAGACTTAAACAGCAGGCTGTCGGACCCACAAAACGTTTGCCCCGATCTTTCCAAATCAAATTCAGCTCCAATCGCTTTGAAACAATCTCAAAATAAAAATACATGTGTAGATAATTTCCTCGACGTGCCCGCCCATTCTTTGCAACATCAAAAAAGCGGATGCTTCAATGAAATACCAACAACCCCTGTTGTTTCTACGCAATATCATCAACCTAGTTATATAACGACATTGCCATTTCCACTCTTCCAGTCGCCACTTCCTTTACTACAATCTACAAGTATCCCCAGTCATCACCAGCCACAACCTCCGTCTTCCTCCTCCTCCTCCTCCTACCACCAGCCTCCCCTCCCCCCTTGCTCAATCCCAAATCCACTACTACTGCCACCGCCTCTCCACAACCAGCATCAGCATCAACCCTCCTTCTCAGTCCTGCCTCCCCCAACATTACTTCCTAAAACGCCCCCCAACCCCTTCAAGTCTGACCCCGACCCAATCCTTAACCCTAACCTCTCACATTTTGTACCTTTATTATCTCAAATACCCACCCCAACCTCGTCATCGTCATCATCATTATCATCTTCTTCTTTCTCATCTCACTCTTCATCATCAATATCGTCCCAGCCACCACCTCTGTCTCACCGCATCGACAGTCTAGTAAGCCTTCTCAGCGAGCCTTCAGTACCTCCTAGTCACTTGACGATTAACAACAGCACTAACAATAGCTATAACAATAACAACAACCCACACTTTGCAGGGACATGGATCCCTCCCCCATCCAACCCTACAACAGCAACTTACTCACCCCAAAACCACAACCACACGCTGCATTCACTAGGAGCAGCATCGCCTCCGCACAGTCACCACCATCAATTTCAACCCCCAGTCCCTTTTCAGAACACACCCCTCGCCCATCACAATGTCCGTGGGTCTGAAGCAGCAATGTTCACACCGCCTCACCACCAGTCCCCTCTTCCCTCCATTATGACGCTCGCCCATCATGCACCGCCATCAATGCTACATCTCCACCCTTGTGCCGTCCCATTGTCATCTCCTCACCGCATGACAGCTTCCGTGCCAAATGTCCGAAACCCAAATCCAGTTGATGCTGGATCATATGGGAGGTCAAATTCTCAGGAACTAGTAAATTCTAGTTGTCAATTTGGTAATGGCTCTTTCCCATTGGTTAGCAGCGCTGTTAACATTTGCAACAGACCGTTATTAGCAGCACCAACAAATTTTCACGGTGGATTGTTAACAACGACTGCAATCACCAACAATAGTTTCATTAACTCAACAATTGCGGCCACCCCGATCTCCGGCTTCGGTGATGTTGGTCATAAAAGAGCCCTCAAGTCATTATACAATAACAAGGTAGTCGTGTCTCTGGATGAACAGGTGAAAAGGCATCATGGCAAAGAGGACGTGTTTGCCCATAAACGGAGTGACAATAATCGACAAAGGATTCCTGGTGACAATGTTGGCTCTTGCGACAGCGACAAGATGGCGGCCGTAAAAGGCGATTCGTCGGTTCAAGACAAAAGTCCTAAAATTGTTAAATGCTCTAAAGATTCAAGCATGAAAGAGGTGGAGGACATGCTGAAAATGATGAGTGAAGGAGCATCAGGAGGTAAAAAGGAAACCCCCGTGAAGGATCCAATGACAACGTCTTCTTCTTCAGACAAAAGGAGCAGCAAGGAGCAGAGTGTGTCCGCAGTGGAAGAAATGCTGCAAAACATCCAAGCTTCTTACAAGAAAAAAGTTCAAGAGATTGAGGGGAAAAGGCGGGCTTCGGCGAATGAGACAAATGATGATCTTCATGTTAATAAGTCGCAGAGTTCAAAGTCATCAGCACCGCCCAGTCAGAGCGTGTCTAAAGACTTGTCCAAAAATCAGCTTGACCACCAGAGTCAGAGGCGTCATTCTAATCCCCTGGACAAGATGTTCAACAACCCCAAGGCTTTGCATCATTTGTCACCACCTGGGATGGAACCACCAGTGTTTAGGAAACCTCCTCCGGCACACTCTTACCTCAAAGATGTAAATAGTGTGGGGGGTGTGCTGCCCCCTGGGGGCATAGAACGGCCGGCTCAGTCGCGTGTCGTACCTCCAGCAGCACACAGTCCAACACATACTAATTTCCTTTTGCAGGCACGAGGGGACGCGTCGGCACATGTAGCCATGTCACAACTACCACATTTGATGAACATACTGTCAAACCAAAGGCAGCGCTCACCTCACCCAAAGCAGCAATCATCATCGTCACCTTCGGAAGTTACACCACGGCCCAGTCCCCGACATCCACCGCAGAGTCTGGCAGGGCACCGGATGGTCTCGCCCACGGCGGCGCTGATGGCCGAACGAGTTGTGTCAAGAATGTGGGCGGATTTTGACGGTCAGGGCGGCGGTAGCGGTGGTGACCAACAGTGTGGTCAGCATCATCCATTACAGTCACCACAACAACAAATCACCCAGAGAACACAACACAGCATATCGGGCTCCCAACATCCTAGTCTTCAACAGCAACAACTGTATCACCAACAGCAGCAGCAGCAACTACAACAGCAGCAGAAGCAGCAACAACAGAAACAACAGCAACAGAAACAACAGCAGCAACAACAGCAACAGAAACAACAGCAGCAGCAGAAATTACAACAGCAACAAAAACACCAGCAGCAGCTACAGCAACAATCACAACAGCAACAGAAACATCAGCAACAGCAACAGAAACATCAGCAGCAGCAACAACAACAACAATCACAAGTACGTGTTCAGCAGGAGACGAATGTGTCACAGAAAAGACCACACCAACCACGGCAACAGCCAAACCACCAAGCTAATGCTATTTCACCAGAATTATCCCCCATCCATGCTTTCGCCCAGTTTAACTTGAGACCAACCCCTAACGTGGTGCCCAATACAAACCCCCTTTCCCCCACTCTCGCACCTAGGCCAGGTTTTCCGGCTCAGCAGTGGGATAGATCAACTGTCGTAACGGAGCCTCACAATCAAAGGGTTGAAATTCGTGATTCCTCTCCTACAGAGGCATCAGTACAACATCACAAGCCACAAATTGCTTCAAACACCTCGCATGCTTTTGCAAAATCATCACCATCCGCTAGTCAAATTATGACTGCAGGTGGAGAACAACAGAACCATAGTCCAGCTGTTTCTGTTTCACCTACTCCCTTGACTGATCCTGTGGTGAATAAATCATATAAAAAACTTACTCCAATAAGCTCACCGTCTAGTTCCATTGCTGCTTTGATGAGCAGCCATGCATCAAATTTAGTGCCATCTGAAATTCAACGAACCGGCTCTTTTGCTGGTGTTGACGACAGTCCTACGCCGCATGTAGACTCAAAAGAATTCCTCCGCCATCAGCAAAATTTAAAACGCACTCAGCAGAATATCAATAAATCATCAAATGTTAAACAGCTGCCCTTGAATGAAAATAATACAGTTTGCGCGAATGAGTCAGAAGCTGGTAGCGATGCTTCTGTGGATTTGCCCAATTCTCCTGTTGATTCTAAAGCTGATATCCTCCGCAACTTGAAACGGCGCGATTCGTCTGAGGAAATGACGGATGATCACGGTGAGGAAGAAGAAATGGAAGAGGAAGAAGATGACGAAGGTGATTTGGGTCAGAGGGATGTGAAACCTGCCATGCGTGATTTGCTTCGAAGTATGAAATGTAATAATATTGCAGACAGACAAGAGAACGTGATGAATCTTAGGACTGATTCGCCCAGTTTTTTTGCCATGTACAGACCAATACTGCCGTCGGAGGACAGTGCGATAGCTACGACGACCATATCAGGCAGCACTGCGACAGTTGTTTCTGTGTCAACTGCAGCATTATCATCATCATCGTCATCTACATCAACAACATCATCAGTTTCGAAACCAGTTGTAACGTTGTCGTCTGGGGGTCAAGTACCTTTACTACCGTCCTTGACAAACTCATCAACAATGTCACCATCAGCTAGCCTATCATCGTCTAGTGTAGCGAGTACGAATAATGAAAGCAATACTGTACAATGTGGAAACATGAATATCACCATAGGCACGAGCTCATCCCTCATTCAACTCATCGCCGTCAAACAGGAGCTTTCCTCAGAAAGGGCAGAGGATGATGAAGATGACGAGGGAGAAGAAGAAGAGGAAGAGGAAGAAATGGAATCGGCAGACAAACTTTCAAAAATTGCCAGATTAATGAAAGTGAAATCAGAATTCCTAGAGTCATCTGGTGGAGTCCGTACTAGTAGTATAGCAAATAGTCATTTAAATGCGTCTTTGAATTCACGCACACACTGTGGAACCACCTCAAATTATCATAATTCTACCACTCCATCTTCTTCCTCTTTATCCAATATATTTGATAGGAAATCTGTTTTGAAAAATTTGATTCCTCCCCATAGCAATAGAAATCGACCCGTGACCTCATCAGTGATAGGGGACATTATCCAGTCGTTTTCAAAGAGGAAAGAAGAGATAGAGCAAGGTTGTGCATCACCGTCAACACCCACTGCTCCTTCTCAGAATGAGGGGATCTCCTCTTCTTCAACGTGTGCGGATAGCAACACTACATCATCTTCCATATCCGACAAACGTATTGAGAATTCAGGAAAGAGTATGCACGCGGAACATGTGGACAAGTCTTCTGATATTGTTAAGACTCCTCTGCCCAGTGGTAGTATGTGTACCGGTGAATCCAACAACTCAAAGTTGGAACACTTGAAAGAACTGCTTCTCTCGTTGTCTTCAACCATCTCCAAAAATGGAAATTCTGCTGAAGGGGGGGCTGATAATCTTGACAGAAAAACAACTGCCAATAATAATGCAAAGAATGTGGATCTTGCATCGTTTCCTAAAAGCTCTACAAACCCCTTAGAAAGTCAGAAAACAGGCGATTCGGGTTGCAGTAGTCAAGACTATTTACCACAGAACACATTTGAGCAAATTGATAAACAGTATAATGTTGTGTGTACAGCGCCACCTGTGTTGACGAAGACTGAGGGGGAGAGTGAAACTGAAATGGGGCAAGAAGAAGCAGGCGATGATTCGGGTCCCAGTACACAGAACGCATTACAGACAATTGATAAGCAGTCTACTGTTGTGTGTACAGAGCAACCTGCAATGACGAAGACAGAGGGGGAGAGTGAAACTGAAATGGAACAAGAAGAAGCAGGTGATGATTCGGGACCCAGTACACAGAACGCATTACAGACAATTGATAAGCAGTCTACTGTTGTGTGTACAGAGCAACCTGCAATGACGAAGACAGAGGGGGAGAGTGAAACTGAAATGGAACAAGAAGAAGCAGGTGATGATTCAGGTCCCAGTACACAGAACGCATTACAGACAATTGATAAGCAGTATACTGTTGTGTGTTCAGAGCAACCTGCAATGACGAAGACAGAGGGGGAGAGTGAAACTGAAATGGAACAAGAAGAAGCAGGTGATGATTCGGGACCCAGTACACAGAACGCATTACAGACAATTGATAAGCAGTCTACTGTTGTGTGTACAGAGCAACCTGCAATGACGAAGACAGAGGGGAAGAGTGAAACTGAAATGGAACAAGAAGAAGCTGGTGATGATTCGGGTCCCACTGCACAGAACACAGTGTGTGCGGATAGCAACACTACATCATATTCCACATCCGACAAACGTGTTGAGAATTCAGGAAAGAGTATGCCCCACAAATTGGCCGCGGAACATGTGGACAAGTCTTCTGATATTGTTAAGACTCCTCTGCCCAGTGGTAGTATGTGTACCGGTGACTCCAACAACTCAAAGTTGGAACACTTGAAAGAACTGCTTCTCTCGTTGTCTACAACCATCTCCAAAAATGGAAATTCTGCTGAAGAAGGGGCTGACAATCTTGACAGAAAAACAAGTGCCAATAATAATGCAAAGAATGTGGATCTTGCATCTTTTCCTCAAATCTCTACAAATCCCTTAGAAAGTCAGAAAACAGGCGATTCGGGTTGCAGTAGTCAGAACACATTTGAGCAAATTGATAAACAGTATACTGTTGTATGGGCAGAGCCACCTGTGATGACGAAGACTGAGGGCGGAGAAATGGATCAAGAAGAAACTGAAGGGAATGAGAACTGTGTTAAAAGTGAAAATCCAATTGATGATGTCACACCGTCTTTACCAGAACGTATTGATTTTACTGCCCCAGAAAATCTGTTCACTGTCGTTGTTCAAAGTCCAGTTTTGTCATCTGCTAATGTTGCGATTGAAGACTTGACAACAGCGAATGCAGAAAGTGGATGTGAGATTTTCTTAAAGGATTCGGTCAGTGGGATCTCTGAGCTGGAAAAAGGCTGTGAGGAAAATTTGAAGGGAGGCGCATCTAATTTGATGGAGGTAGTTTTGTCATTCCAACAGCCGGAAATAATCGCCCACCAAGCCAATGACCACCAATGTTCTTCTAATAGTAGTAACGCCGTAACTAAAGTTGAAAAAAGTCTGGAGCAAGAAAATAGTTCAGATGATAAATTGGAAAGTAATGATAGTAATACAGCTGTTGAAATGGAGGTCGTGTCATCGACCCAAAGGTCAGAAACGAATATTTGTCAAGATATTGACCCTCAGCGTTCGTCCAATGGTGGTAGCCCAACTACGTTAACTGATGCCAAAGAAAGTCGAGAACAAGAAAGGAATTGTGATGACAAGTTGGAGAGGGACGCCGCCACGTCCAATGAGATGAAAGTCGGCTCAATTGCCAATCATCAAGCAGAAATAAATGCCATTGAAGGAAACAGTCACAAAGGGTCTGACAGTGGCCCTAAAAATATAGTGTTAAAAAGTTTGGATGATCAGTTGGAAATCACAGAAAGAAGTTCAGAAATCACAGAAAAAGGTTTTGACTATAAGTTAGATAGAGATGCAACAAGTGAGATGGAGGTAGAATTGTCGGCCATCCAACACGAAGCCAGTAATGGGCAATCTTCTTCTTCTGATAGTAATAATGTGTTGACTCAAGTCAGGGAATATCCAGTAAAAGAAAAAACTGATGATGTGTTGGAGACAGAAAAAACTGATGATGTGTTGGAGACAGAAAAAACTGATGATGTGTTGGAGACAGGTGCAACAGGTGCATTTAATGATACGGAGCAGGTCGTGCTGTCAGCCCACCAACCAGAAATTAATGATATTCCTAAAGCCTGCGATCAGCTATTTCCGTCCAGTAGTCGTAGCGTTAATGTGTCAGCTAAAGGAATAGACAGTCGGGAATCAGAAATAAGTCGTGACTACAATTTGGAACGAGTCGTATCGAATGAGACTGAGATTGTGGCACTGGATAACCAGCCACGACCAAATATGCAGGTGGTTTATGATGGTCAGCAATCCTCTCCTACCATTGGTCAAAATGTCCTGGCCACCAACGCTGGAATAGGTCCAGCTGCGCAAGAAAAATGTTGTGAGGATAAGTTGGAAGGACGTGGATCAAATGAGACAGAGCCATCTGTCCAAAGTAAAGAGAGAGATATCCATGAAACGAATAGAGTCAAAGAAAGGCAGGAGGCAGGAAAACAGGAATTGGGAAAAATTCAAGAATCAGAAAAAAGTTTCGCTGACCATTTAGAAAGAATTGTGATATCAAATGAAATAGAGATGGAGCCGTCGGTCCAACAGTCGGAAGAAGGCAGCATCTGTGAAGCCACCAATCAGCTATGTTCTCCCAACAGCTCTACACTTACTGTGGATGTGACCTGTCCTGCTCATGCCACTGCTACAACGAGTGGCGGAGTAAAAGAAACGACCTTGACCGATACCGAGCCTGTTAGAAATGATAACACTCCTACCACTGACTCTGTAGTCAAAATAAACAGTGACACCTCTACCACTTGTGAAATAAAGAGTGAACCAGCCGAGAAAGATGATAGATGGATCGACGTGTCGTCATTTGGTTATACTCCCACCGTCACCAGTGCACAACAAAGTGACGATGATGTGATTTGCATTGACATTACAGCCGAAAATGAAAAATCACCATCCAGAACTCTGGTGGAAAACGATAACAACACCACTCTCATCAATTCACAATGTGACAGTAGTGACAGTGACATTGAAATTATCGAGGACGAGTCGCCCGACCCAGCTAACAAAGGCCAAGACAGCAATATCGTAGGAATAAATCCTGCTGTTGAAGTCGTAGGTGACAAAGATTTGGATCTGTCACAATCGTCCAATCCTTCTAATGTAAACAAACCAGCAAGTACGAGTTTACAAACGCAGCGTGGCAACAATTTCTTAACGGGCGTTGAAGATTTGAATAAAGATTCTTCAACTTCATCTAGCTCTATTGGAGTGAGAGGCATCGACATTACAACAAGTTTACGAATAAACACGAACACCATAGAAGTGATTGACATTGACGATCTTGATGATGCGAACGCATCCAATTCTGCCACTGTGAATAAAGAAAAGAAAGCGCCAGAGAAATCCAATTCGGAAGATGTGATAGAGATATTAAGTTGTGATGATGAAGATGAAGGCGAAGGAGATTGTGGTTTGGGGATACCTAAACCAGGCACGGAAACACAGAGCGCGACTGAAGTCATATCCTCCGCTCGTCTCCACCGCATGTTCTCGACCAGCGACGACGGAATGTCCTCTCGATCCTCGCATTCCCCGCTGTCGTCTCCCAGCGGCAGCGGTGGAATCGTGTCCCGTTGTATTCAAGCCGTGGGCCTCTGGAGCAAAGATCAAGTCTCTGACTGGGTCGGGAAGCACAAGCTGGAGAAGATCTGTTTGAAGTGAGTTGTTGTTTCTTGTGTTTCTTTGATTCTTTGTCTTGTATGGTAGGTACTAATAGAATATAGTGTGAAAAAGTTACAAAGCCAGTAAGAGTCAATGAATAAGTGAGAAAATAGATTGCCGAAATGTGGGATCGAACCCATGCCTGTCACAGCAACACTACCTTGGTCAAAAGCAGACTGACTCGCTCACTACGTACCACTGAGCTTCAGTCAAGGAACTGATATTTTTTTTAAATGTGAACATATATATATAATAATAGATAGAATAAGATTATGTGGGATTATTATTAGTACTGTTTGGTATCACTTGGAAAGTGGAATAACTGGAGGCAGATCTGAAAAGTGCGACAACCCTGCATCTGATCCTTTACGATTTTTTATATTATATATATATTATGGAGCCATATATTATAAATTATAGTCCTCGTACTGTTTTCAGATTTCAATATTTTCATTTCCTTTTTTTGTTTTCACTAAAGTTCTATTTTTAATGCTGCCACTTAATTACAACTTCATTTGAACGTGAAAAGATTTGAAAAATATAAGGTTGTCTTTTTATTATGAAATGATAAGAAATTGAAATAAAAGCAAAACCATTTCATTATGTAAAAACTTCTGGTTCCTTTAAAAAAAAAAAAAGATAAAGATGGGAAATTTATTAAAGTTTCTGTGGTATGCTCAACTTAGATTTACCCGCTTTCACGATTAGTAATTACGTCATAATTAAATCACTAAAACGCATGCACACTTGGAATATAATATCACTTAAAACTTACGTAAATTGCTCATATTGTGGGGGGGAAAAAATAAAAATTTCTGCGTGAAGTAAATTTGGGGACATTTCTATTTCCGAGAACTTCATGGTTCATAATTAAAAGACACCCTGCATTATGCAAAAAGAGGCAGTAGGTTGATCACCTGCTTGTTGTGGATTATTGATCCAGATATTATAATGTCCCCTGCATTTCAATTTCAGTCTCAGTAACCTAGATGGACCAGGACTACAGAGAATGGCCTTTGAGTACCACCGGAACCCCGAGGTCTTCTACGGTCGGGTCAAGAAGTCCTTGGGACTGACCATGTTCCAGACGCTGGCCATTGGACGATGCTTGAAGGACCTGATTCACTCGCTGGCACACATGTGAAGTACGAACCGATGTCGTTCAGTCAATTAGGGCGGGTGTATCGCAGATGACAAAAACGACGTAGACCTACCTCTGGCTACTTCTTCTGGAAGTTTTGGACATTTGTGTTGATTGTTAGAGAGTTTCCATCCAGTCACTGTCATGGTTTTATTGCTAGAGATGGGGGGCGAAGAAGAAAATGATGACGAGGGGAACAAAGAAAAAGAAGATAAAAATTAACTAAGTAAAGATAAGATTGCTTTTATTTTGTCCACAAAGACTCTTTGTCTTTGGGGTATATTTAGAACAACACCGAAATATCCCAAGCGCCTACCGCAGTGCAGCGCCGTGCATGATGCGATGTAGGCAATAGGAGTTATTTTTTGTGCCCAAGGGAAGAACACAATGCCGACAGCCAGACTGGGTCTCCGCTAGATGAGGGGAACGAAGAAGAATGGCTAGAGATAATTCTAGAGGGTTAAAGATCCCTGTGTACCATACCAAGTAAGTTGGCACTTGGCACACACCAGGGTAATTCTATTTTAATTTTATGGCAATTTGAACAATGGAAACAAAACTAATCTCGAATGTGACTGCAATGTGTTTGTGTGTTAGTGTTAGTATGATTTCAGTATTATTTTATGTCTAAGTCTGGTGTATATAGTATAAGTTCAAGTCAATTATGGGGTTTTTTTTCATGTTCACGCTGTCTTTCATATTCCATGTGTATGATAGACAAATGAATGCAGAGTAGTCACAACTGTCAGACCGTTGGAAGTATACAGTAGTCGTTGGAAAATTACATGCGACAAGAAAATCGTGTAATTAATATAATATATGCGTTCAGTGCTGTTAGGGGAAGTAACTCCAGTAAATGGATATTGACTCATTGAAGACATGCCGGACATATTTGTCAGTAGGCAACTTTTCAAAATAATTTTTGTATATATATATATATATATATATCTTAAGCAATGAGCGAAAAGAAGCTGACTTCAAATGAAGGAGCTGCTATTCATTCTCTTTGACTAGAGGTCAGCTTTTGTATGGAATTATTATTTTAATTCGACCTCATCTACGCGATCAACATGATCTCTTTCTCTGGAATTATTTTTAAAAAAAGTTGAAACGCATTAAAATATACTTTTTTTTTTCTTTTTTTTTAGAAAAAAATCATAAGGACAAACTCTTCATCATGATATCCAACTGAAACCAAGACATAATATCAAAGTTCATGTAATAATGTTTTAGAAACTGTAAACAGAATGTGACTATCTTCTTTAGTTCAAAAGTTATGATATTTTAAAATAGAGGCTAATATCACGTGTGTTCAATGAGTTCGTTACTACGACTATTCCACCCTGTATTTATATGTTATGTCCACTCCACCAATCATTTTCCATATCAATCATTCTGTGTCATTGTTAATGCAAATTTCCCATCTTATTATTATTATTATTATTATGATATAATATCCTTCGAGCAGAGGAAGCCTGTGCTGTATTCGTACCTGCGCCGGTGTTAACAGACCATATATTAACTGTTAGAACACTTTGGCACAATTTTATACTTTAAAAATTACATGAATAATATAATGAATCATGCAATTTTGTTAGTATCATTCACTCACTGAAACATGGTTGTGCCAAAATGTTCTATCACTAACGTCTTTCTTTCTTTATCATTTCCTTTCTACCTTTCGGTGTAAGGTTAAGTGCGGACGAACTTTCACCATCGATCTCTATCCAGAGTCTTCCTCT
>JARDUL010022546.1:0-12975 GCA_030265205.1 Dirona pellucida | reverse complement strand
TATATGTATATATATATATATATATATATATATATAGTTTATAATTAGCATCCCATATATGTAACATTGAAGGAGAAGGTGGCTGTGACATTATCCCTTATGTCTCCTTGATGACTGCCTCAGTGAGGTAATGATGATGATATGATGTCTAACCTGGTACTAGTACACATTGTTTTATTATATTCTTTCTCTCTTTTTAAGATTTGAGGAAGACAAACCATCTTGGGCTGGGAACTTTCATGATGATGACTCAGATGGTGAGTGTTAAAAATAGTTGAATTTTCTTACATTGCCAGAGCATGCAAATTATGCTTTAAAAAAAGAATCTTGTTTTGTTCTTTGTTCAGGGTTTGAGTTAAATTTGTGCCTTTCCGTATATAGTCCTCCATGTTGCTTGCATAAAGGGGTCTAAATTCCAACTAAGCTATTTTGACAGAACAGCTTTTTAATAAAATGCTCTATATTTATCGATTATGACATGCATAGGGGGTGTCCCATTTCCTAATGTGGTGGATAGCATTGTCCCTTTGGGATGTGGAGGTCTCTTAATGGAGTGTTCTTGGGACATTACGAAGTTTGCAAGGCTGTCTGACAAGCCCTCTACCATTTTTTATGTGAAATAATTTCTTTGAAATATGAAAGCCTCAATCATAGCCTCCTCAGTAAAAGGTTATTATATATATTTTTGATTGTTATAGTAACTTAATGATTTTTTAAATGTTTTTTTCAAAGACTTTCAAGATATGGGTATATTTTTAAAACTAGAATAATGATGGATAAATATTTACTTACTTTTTTTTTCTTATCAGACAGTGATGAAGAAGCCCTCAAGTCACACAGTCACAATATCTTGACGGCTTCTGCAAGCCTTCCTTCTTCAGCACTTGCTTTTAAACGTGTCACAGATGCCAACAAAGAGGATCCTGCTAATGTAAGAACATTCAAAATCATAGACCGTCAAGAACTAAAACTTCTGGCTCACTTGTGTCTTCTTGATCAGATGTTAATTTTTAAGAACAAAATTTTTCTTAAACTTATTTTTTGAAAAACTGCGCGTGAGCTGGTGGGGCTCTCCATGCTTTTGTTTTGCTCCCACAGTGAAGGTGATGTCATCACTGATATCATTTCTTTTCTTTTCGTTTGAGTCTTTTAAAGCAGAAAATTAATCTTTTATATTATTGTTGCTTTAGGTTTCACTGCAAGTGACCATCACTAGATAAGAGTTTAAAGAATATTGAGTAAACAGAAGTAAGATTAGAGTATTAATCTAATAGCATTGAAATGGTAAGAGTATCTCTGGTCAGTGCAGATTTATGTATGAAAAAGCATGACACAGAAAACAATTTGAACATGTAATATTCCCTTTAATTGTAAGATAACGGTATTTGCATTAATATTATTTTGTAAAACAATTGTATGTGTGACAAGAGAATTTGTGCATTGAATGCTAATGAAATACAGTTTTAGATCACTATACACTTTTTGGGGGTTTTTTTGTTTGTTTGTTTGTTATCTTTCCCTATAAGTACCGTAATTAAACAGTGTAGGGACCAGCTCTGTGTCTGGCCGAGGACAGTGTACAAGGCAGAAGGCATCGATGCGCAGACCCAGGTAAAACGTATCCAGGTTAAGTGCACGCCGGTGCTCCACTAGTACACATGGCCTGATACAGAGCTGGAAAATCTATGGATCAAGATTTTTAAGGGGGTTTTTTTGTGGTAATTAATCATTTAGGTTTCATTATTTTGTATGCCTAGCTAGTAAAGAACATTTTTTTGTAGGTGTGAAAGCTCTCATCTCAGAATGAACAGTACTCATGACTCTTTTGTCTTCTTTATTAGGAAGCCCTATCTTCAGTACAGTTTCATCCCAAAGCAACAGTCTTATTGGCAGCTGGTCTGGATCATAGTCTCCGTCTCTTTGCAGTATGTTGACTTTTTGTTTAATTAGCATTCATGATAATCATATTAGTAGCTGGCAATTAATGATTTTAGTCGACATTTTGATGTCTATGTGATTGAAATAAAAGTAAACACTAACTTTCAATTGTTTCTGTAATTGGTTTGTATTCATTAGTCTCTATCTTTTACTTTCTCTTCCATTTTTAAAAAAATATCTTGCATTTCATTAGTCAATTTCATAAAGTGGGCATACTAATGGCCTCCTTTTTGTTTGATTGAAAAAGAATATTATGATATATATCCTCACAAGAAAATTAACTCCTATAGGACAAGTTCTTTAGATTATTTCCCCCTACAATTTGACGTCATTATTCAGGAAGTTCCAATTTTGATGACATTTTGCGTTCAATTTGACACCCTGTTGGATCGATAATTTCCTATTTCATTGGCATTTTGTCATCTTATTTGTAAAAAATATGACGCCTTTGGTTTTCAATCTAAGGGATTTCCTCTATTGCCTACATTACAGGTGCCACTTGGGTTTATTTTGGTCATTTTTCTAAATATGCCCTTGAGGACAGAATGAAACAATTAAATTTTTTATTTTCTTAAAAACTCTCATATATAGATAATTATTATATTTTTGTTTTATTTCAGATTGATGGGAGCAAGAACCGTAAAATCCACAGTATGTTCCTTGAGAGAACATCTGCAATGGGTGCCAAGTTTAGTAGAGAAGGTAGTGAAATTATCATCGGATCAAACCACAAAAGTTTTTACATTTTCGATATGGAAGGAAGCAATGGACTCACATTCAGACCAAAGTTGAAAGGTTTGTCTCTCTCTCTCTCTCTCTCTCTCTCTCTCTCTCTCTCTCTCTCTCTCTCTCTCTGCACACACTCATTCACATAATCACTCACTGTCAAGTAAAGAGCAGAAAGATATATGTTCTTTTAGGTATATGTTACAAAGATCAGGGTCGCTAATACGCTTAGATAAATGAGAGAGAAGCGAGTGTTGCATTCAAAATTAAAACTTCAGATTTAGAATTGTGTCATTTTACAGATTTTGGCATTAGAATCCCTTCCTCTTTTTTTCCTCCTGAGTTTGCATTTTTGTAAGTCATGTTCCATTGCGCTATCTGGAACTTCCCAGGTTTTGTGAGAATTGATGCATTCCTAGCAGATTTTTCATGTTTTAGAGTTGACAAAATGCTATAAACTCCAAATGTCTTTTTGCAACAGTATACAAAGCAATGCACAGCAAAGTCTGACATTACATTCTGCATGGACGTTCTTTAACATATTGCTGTTATTTCTCATTTTTGTCTACAGGGTTAGAGGTATCCAAGATGTCAGAATTTGAGATTTCACCTGATGGAAGATTTATTGTATTTCTGGGCACTGATGGCTATGTGCATTTATTTTCACAAAAAGTAAGCAGGGTTTGTTTTGTTTTGTTTTTTTCTCTTTAATATCTTTTATTAAGATTTTATATTTTGATGATTATGATCTTTTTATGTCAGTTCCTGCTTTTATTCTTCACTAACAAATCCAGGTCAAAGAAGTGGAGTTGAATAATGGTGATAAAATTTAATAATTCAAAAAAAAATAGCGACTTTGAATATTTTGTTATTTTGAAGCTTTGACAAAAAAATTATTTTTTTTCAGAATGAGTAGTCAAAGGATGAAAATTAAAGCGTTTTCTTTTTAAATAGGAAACTTATTTTGTAACAGCTAACATATACACAGTACCTCTTTGACAAGATTGCTCCGTTCACTCATTCGATACATTTTGAATTGTTTTCAGACAAAGGAATTGATTGAATCAATGAAAACCAATGGTTTGGTATTGTCTGCCAAGTTTTCAAAGGATGGAAAATATCTCTACACTTTTGGAGGTAATTTGTTTGATCTTAATGTATATACAGGCTAACCTGTCTAAGACGGCCGCCCTTCGTTCCTTGAAAAACTGGCTGTCTCAGACATTTTTTTAAAAATTTTTACTTTTTTTGTTGTTGTTCTTCCTCTACATCCGGGTTGTCATCTGCTTCAAGGTTAGGGTCACAGGCAGGCTTCTTGGTTTCTTTCGTCATGTTGTGTCTTGAGATAACAAATTGCAACTGGCATGAATTGTGTACTACCTGTGTGATTTTATAAGGTTCTGCTGCCCGCGCATTAAAGAAACACATCATTCAGAACTCAACACCATCCCTAATTGACTCCCATTTAACCCTGAATTGTTTCAAATAGCTGTGTGAGAGGAGGAGCAAACTGGCTATTGTAATTGCAGGTTTGACTGTATATTAAAAACAAGAAAGAAAGATGAACAAGTTGTACATCTTTAAGAATCTTGGAGCTTGTCATGGTCCTTTCTAATGAAATTTGCATTAGGAAATACCAGAACTATGCCATAACTTTGAACAGAGAATTTAAAAGGAAGAATTGTTTATTGAATTTTCAAATAATTGGGGTTTTTTTTTTTACACAAATTTGGTTCATGCAATTTTTGTTCATGTTTTGTTTGGAAATTTTTAGTAGTAAGAGGAGTGGGATATGTGAAAAACGGTTTTTGAGAGTTGTATGACTATTTTAACAAGATTTAGCGTTGTTACTGTTATAATTTTCATGTTTTGAATATAACAGATATCATCACTACCGGTATAACCCTCAAAATATGAATGTGCACGATTTACTATTTACTTGGGTTTATTATGTTTGAATTTTCTTGCATTTCATTTCAGGTGAATCTAGTGGCGAAAAGTGAATTACAAGTCTAAGATATTATTAAAACATTTTAGGTGAAGCTAAATTTGTTTTTTTATGTTTGTTTATTTGGTTTTTTTTAAAGCATTTTTTCGTGAAACCAGAACCTATGCATAGACATTAATAATACTTGGTCTGTATTTTGGCAGTCATAAATATGTTTCTACATAGCATTTCTCTCTCCTTTATTGTTTGACAAAATGTCTGTTTGTCCCCAGTTGAAGGCGAAGTGTATGTTTGGGATCTTGGTGTGAGAGAGTGTATTCACCATTTCAGTGACGATGGTTGCACCAATGGAAAGTGCCTGGATGTTTCACCTGATGGGAATTTCATTGCATTAGGGTAAGGTTTACATTTTAATTAATGCTCTCGTTAATTGCCCAGACTGATATTTTTGTATGTAAATACTCTAGATTGTGTCTTTAGCGGACAACATATTCTCTTCTTTTTGAATGAATGAAACTACTCATGAAAGATTTCCTTTATTGTTTTAGGTTGACATGATTTTTGTAATTTAAGTAAACTATCTTTTAACGAGTTTTGTGATAAAAAAATTGTTATTGCTGCAATGCAAATTAAGAGATAAATACTGTGCAAGTCGATTAATAAGGACAGCACTGTTCTGTAAAATCATCTCCTTTAAGCAGCAGGTACTTTTGATGCCCATTGAGGGAATCAAATTAACGAGCATTGTAGAGTCTGTTGTTCACACTGTTTTATGCACTTACTATATATTCCATGCTGTTCGCACTTAGCACAGGTTAATGTTTAAGACACGTGTTTCACCAATGAATGATGGCCATGATATTTATTTTTTATTGAGTTTATCTTGTTTTCTTCCCCATTAAAGGATGCGTCAATCTATTAGATGTCTTGTTATGTAGAATATATTCCGTCCTCATTAGGTGCTATGTAGACTTATCAGAATAAGTAGAATATGTCATTTAGGAATTAAATGATTTTTACTGACCCATTGCACAGCTTTTCCAAAAGTGAAATTTTTGATGATGTCCTCTTTGTATCTCTTGTTTTAGATCTGACAGTGGCATAGTGAATATTTATGACCATGAAGCTGCCATGGCATCTCGCCACCCAAAGCCGTTAAAGCACATAAAAAACCTGACCACTGCATGTCAGGAAGCCTTGTTCAACTCCAAATCAGAGCTATTGGCTTTGAGGTCAAGATTTTTGCCCTCAGGACTTAAACTGGTCAGTAGTACAAGATTTTAAAACTCTTGCTTTTCTTTCTTTCACGTCACCTCTCATTACAATGTATTTCCTGAAATATATTTCTACCTGTTGTTCTGATGCTTATTTATATATATAATTTCATGTGTCACTACTTCTACCATTGTCTGTCCAACTTATACATTGTCGTTTGTTTTTTCTTGTCCTCCAGGTACACTTTCCATCACTGACCGTCCTTCCCAACTTCCCTAACACACTGGACAACGACCTCAAGGTACTGACCACCATGGACTTCTCCCCATCCAGTGGTTATCTGGCTGTAGGTAACAAGAAGGGAAAATGTCTTTTATATAGGTAAGTACTTGGACATAAGCCTGATGGGATTATACATGTATAGTGTGTGTCAATTTGAGTAAATTTCTTACCCGAGAAAAACAGGTGCCTGGGGTAGGATTCAGACCCATGACCTTCGCCATGAGAGTATATATATATATATATAAAAGCAATGGATTGCATAATTTTGTTGTACGTTTCTGTAAATGTAAATATACATGCTCTTTGTGCTTTACAGTAGCGCATTAGTCACTGGAAATTCATTTTGGGTTCTCTCACGTCATATATGATAAGATAATACTTTATTTCATCCCTGTGGGGAAATTCTTTGTACAGACGTGAATGAAAAAGAAGCTATCAAAAAGTAAATAATACAATGGGTCATTAAAGTAAGAATACACGATACAAAATTATAAAATTACAGCATACGAGCACGTGTAGAGGTGTGAACGTGTATATGACATAATGATATGTGTAGAAGGTGGTAATGGATATGTACAGGGTGTTTCGATAATATATATACACACATCAGACATAAATATATATATATATATATAAAACTCTGGCAAGTCATGAATCAAGTTTTGTTCTAAATATTTCAATAAACAGCGAGTGTCTCACAGCTAGTTGATGTGATGAAAGTTTTGTTGAAAATGTTATTCTGCTTGCTACACCACTTTTTAAGTCATACAGAACATGTGCAGTCCATTATAGCAGGTGCTTATCCTGGTTTCTGGTCTGAGGATTTGTCATTCTCTGGATAGGACAGTTGTGTGTTTCAGGTTACTTTTCCAGTAACTCGACCATCATGAGTTGCGTAGTGAAACAATGTGAATTAAACACCTCGCCCATACGATTTAGAGTTTGAAAAATGTTGTGTGTCAAGCCAACCTACAACAGGTAAAAAAGACTAATATTTTAATTTTTGTCTCATTTCAGACTTGAACACTACAAGAAATATTGAAAAGCGATTCCCAAACTCAAGGAATGTGAACAAGACAGAATGAATTTTAGTGTTGTTTTAGTTAGCAATCCCTGCTGATCAGGTGTATGACAGGTTGTGTGTATGTGGAGTCTGATTGAAACTGCTTGAGAAAAAGAAGAAAAAAAAAGAAAAAATTGTATGAAATAAAGATTGCAGATGTTAGAAATGTCCAATCTTGCTTTTGTCTCTCTATTATTTTTTGTTGTTGTTTGTTTTAAACTACAAGCAACAAAAGAGCAACCCAGTAATAAAGAAATACGTCCAAAGCATGGGAAAAAAGTACATTCGTAAAAAGAGAAATAACCCAAACATTTTACAAAACAAATATAATGATGAGTTATCTCCCACAGGCATGAACGTGTCATGGTGCTTTGTTGAGTGTTTTATCCACAATCTTGGATGATGATATTATTATTATTATTATTACAGGGTGTCCGAATATCTATCTTTACAACTTGACATATTTATAGTATAGAATAGAAACTAAAACAAGTAGATGATGAAAATGAAACATTTTTGTTCAGATAATAAAAACAAAGTTTACTTTTTAAGTCTAGTGGTGATGTCGAATCAATTAATATGAGCATCATGGCTATTTTTGAAATAGCCCATTGATATTCCAAATGCCTCCAACCTATCCACATCAATTTGTTTAATGCCAGCTGTCATTTTGGCCATCAAATCATCTTTGAAATAGATGTTTATACAGCATTATAATAATAAAAATTAACAATAGTGTACATTTATATAGCGCCCATTTAAGATCATCACAATGCTCCTAAGTGCTTACAATAGCACATTTGCCCCAGGGAAAGCAACGGAACACTTAATGCGTCACACGCATACATTTTAATTAATTATTTTTTTGGGGGAGTCGTTGATGGGCTTTGATTACCATGTGGCCACCTGTCTATTCGTTAGCCAAGATAGACGTTGCTTGTCAACACTAACAGTCGAGTTGTGCTCACTGTTTTTTTTCCCTTGGGCAACTCCTGTTGCCTTCATGGCAGTGCTTCACTGTGACTGTCACCTACTAGGTTATTTCAGTCTGTTTTCGAAGTTTACACAGTCAACAAAGTGCCCTTGTGAACAGAATAGACAATAAATACGTATACAGATGTTTTTGAAATTTATATGTTCAATCCTAGGATTCACTCTGAAGGATTTATTCTTTAGGAAGTGAGCGAGATATTGACATTACCGCCACGTACCTACCTATATAATTTAATGGGAGCAAAATGTTGCAGTGCCAGAAAGAGACAATAGACGAAAATAGAAAAAGTATACAGAGCAGGGGATCAACCCATTCCTGCAGACCGGCTCGCTATACATACAAGGAATGAGGGCTGCCAGAAGCTAAAAATCCAAACAGAGGGTATGAAAAAAACAAGGGAAAATGGTATCGCTTCAAATTTAAGACATGTAACAGAACAAAGAACGTTTCGGGTCTCCCCTTCATCGGCAAACAAACTTACTACAAAAATCACATGTAGGATAGCTCAAAAAGTCACCATACTATTTTGAGCTATCGTACATTTGTGTTTTGTGTTTTTTTAGTATGTTTGTTTGCCGATGAAGGGGAGACCGGAAAAGTTCTTTGTTCTGTTGCATGATTTGAAGCTCTACCATTTTCCCTTGGTTTTTTTCATACCACTATACATACAGAGTGACCGAAAATTATACTTATATAACTTAATGATACGAATAACACATAACAACGCTCGCACATCACACACGTAGCATGGCGAAACAAGGCACTCTAGGCAAAGGATTCAGTAGATTTTTAAAGTGAGGCATCTTCAACTAAATAAACCCCCTCTGCCATGATGTGATAAACGATACATCGCCAGCCGAGTCCAATGGCTTCTGAACTGAAACCCAGCAGACTCAATCTTCTCGAAGGACATATTGAGCCCATAACCAATTATCACCTCCATCTGCGATATGATTTGTGGGATAGAGCCTTGTCAACTGAAAGACTCCAATCCCGGAACTTCTGTATCTAAAAATAATAATTAAAAAATTCCCTTTATTCATCACAGGGGCACATTTTTGTTTAGGGTCTATTCCGAAGGTAGACCGAACAACCCAGACGTCAGCCGCAGTGCAGCGCCGCAAAGCGGGGTCAAGATCTTGAGCAAAAAACAAAACAAAAACAGTGCTTCCACCGGGATTTGAACCCGCGACCTCTCGAACCAAAGGCGAGTGACTTAGCCACTCCGCCACCGACTCTCTAGATGGAACTGATTCGCTAGAAACACAAACGCCCCCCCCCCCCGGGCGCGGTTGCCCCCCCTTCACTCCAATGGACAAATAATGAATTGGTTTTTACTACGTAGTAAGTAAAGTATGTTGCTGGCCAATGGAATATGACCCCACTTCATTAAATAGGCAAAAAACTTCCGGCTTCTAATGAAGTTGGGAAAGTGATTTTGTCGTGGCGTCCACCAATTATCCAGGAAGAGTACATGCTACTCAAGCCGTTTCTTCAAAGTACATATTATAATAATATACAGTACGTGTTTTGAATTAGTCGATTCAATTATTGTCTTGACGTTGAAGAGGGCATTGAGGCGGTCACCGAGAGGTCAGAGATTGAACTTCAGTGTTTCGATTTTCTTACCGCAAACGACGCGGGTTGAAGTCTAGTTTTCGGCATTGTTGTCGTTTATTTTTATATGTGTGTTTATTATTATATTACATTATTATATTAAGTGTATTTAAAAAAATGAAATTACATATCTTTATGTATGAAAGGACTGTCTGGACGAAAAGAAACGAAGTAAAAGGTGAAAGGAAGTTTGAGCGTCAAGAGTAACTGTTTTGTATAACATACAATACAAATGCCATGTCATTCCATGAAAATGTGCTGTTTTTGGACAATTAAGATGTACCTTATCTTATCTTATCTTATCTTATCAGAATATAGTAGGAACATTAATTTGTTGTGACAGAAAGAGACAATAGTCAAGAACACAAAAAGGTGAACGAAAACGGTGATGGAATCCATGCGCCTTGCAATGACACCCACCGCCTCGCCGACAACAGCGGACCGACACGTTACTTCTGAGCTAGTCGACAAAGAAAAAGTGGTTTCAAACTCAAGATTATACTAGTGTTTGGGGTACTATCACATCACAGACTACGCAGAAAACCCGTGGCTTGTCATCTGGAGAAGACCGTCAGGTTTCTAAGTGGTTTGTTATCCTGAGGATTACTTTATGCTAATGCCTCACTCGAAGAAGAGAGTACACGCTTACAGCTGGGGAAATAATCTGCTAGAGACCAGGGGACGAACAGGGTGTTTGGTTTTACTCTGATCGATAAAAATAGCGGGACAATGGTTCTATATAGAATCATGCAATTTACACTATTTTTATTTTTTTGCAAATGATTTGGAAACCATTTAAGCTTTGTTTTTTTTAGATGCCAAATGCAATACGATAGAACAACGGGAGCTGGTGGCGCAGTGGCTAAGTCACTCGCCTTTGGTTCGAGAGGTCACGGGTTCAAACCCCGGTGGAAGCACTGGTTTTTTTCTCAAGACCTCGATCCCACAGGCCGTGCGTGAAGTGGGTCATGCTGGTGTTGGTTAATTCGGCTATTCTACGTTGGACAATCTTTGGGTTGTTTCTGTGTAGATTATCTAGAGTCCAGTCAGTCTGCCAATTTCCACCAATCAGACACTCCCCTGTTGGTATCTCCATTCACCATCCATTCACCACGTTGTATTTATATGTTTTTGCCTGTCTCCTTTAATCAGGAGTTCATTGTTCACCCATTCCTACACACACACACACAAACGCGCGCGCACACACACACACACACACACACACACACACACACACACACACACTATGTGTATATATGTATGTGGGCATGTATGTGTGTATGTATGATTGTGTATGCAGTATGTATGTGTATATGTGATATGTATGTATTATGTACTTTGTATTATGAATGCATGCATGTATGTATCTATATTTATATCTGAATGTCCGCTCACTTAACAACAAAAGTAATGTGCTGTCTTCACTGTGCGGGCAATCATCTGTGCCTCCATCATCTCACTAACAGAAACCTGGCTCACCCCTAATTGCTCTTATGAGAGGCGACCGAACGTCAACAATAAAAAAGCGTGGAGGAGGAGTGTGCACGTATGTGAACAACAAGTGGTACCACCCCAACAATATTTCAATAATAAAACACACATGTAACGCCAATCTCGAAATATTATCTCTGAACATTCGACCATACTACCTTCCCCGTGAATTTTGATTATTATGAATATATTATTCATGTATATTATTATTTCAATACTGTGATGCTCCATGTCTTATGCGCCTGTAAAACAAATTTCCCAAAAGGGATGAAAATAAAGTATATCTTATCTTATCTTATATCTGCATCTAAATCTGTGAATACAATGTGGCTCAATACTGTGCATTGGTTATCGAAAATTGGTTATCGTTCTGTGAATAGACTTATCGCAGATATTTTTAAAATCATCTCTGTGACTTTCTTTCTTTATCAATTTATCAATTTCCTTTCTACCTTTCGGTGTAAGGTTAACTGCGGATGAACTTTCGCCATTGATCTCTATCCAGAGTCTTCCTCTTTGCATCCAAATACCTACACCCACTCTTTTCAATTTACCTCTGATATTGTTTCTTGCCATACTTTCTGTCACACTACTGAACATTTCACAGAACCTTTTTTCTTTTTTCCTTTTCCTTCCCTTTTTTTCTTCATATTTTCAAGAACGATAGAGGAGTCAATGTGGCTTTAGTTTAATACCCTTTTATGATTATTACTTTGTGTTTCTATTGATTGCTTAAACCTCTTAAAGTGAGCCGAGTAGCTGAAAGCTTTGTGCTCTCACAGCATCTCCATGGCAGGAATAATGATAGGGCAAAAAATAATAGCCTTGGTTATTGGTTGTTGTTGGTTCTTTTTTTTGCTTTTTGTATTTTTTTTATTTTTTGTATTGTTTTGTATTGTTTTGTATTGTTTTTGGGGTTTTCTTTTGTGGGAGATGGGGTTGGTTGTGGTTTGTTGTGTTTTTGTGTCGCTTATTAAACTTAAACCCAAAGAGGTTATCGATAAATAGGCCTGGAGTAACTGTCTCCAAGCTATGCTTACAGTTACTTCACCAGCCTTGGGCGTTTTTTTGGGGTTTTGTTGCTGTTGTTGTTGTTGTTTTGTTTTGTGTGTGTGTGGGGGGGGGGGGGGGGGGGGGGGGTTTAAAAACCCCCCCAATAAAAATTACCTATGAGGAATAAGACAAAAATATGGAATCTACAATTAAATAACACTGTCAATTTGTGAAGAAGAAAAGAGAATCTTATTTGAAGGGCGGGACCATCGATTATGTAACAAATCGTGCGATTTATGACGACATGATTTGCATGGACTTTCCACAAGACACAAAGTAGACAATTAAATAAAAATAATTTATGGAAGCCGTGAGGTTCATCACTTGTATTAATCGACATAATAACAATAAGATCACCACCACACTGTGTGTTTGGTTACGTTAATTGTGGGCCTCTTAACACAGTGCAGTGTAATGTAAATTATGTGAATTTACATTGATTTAACGCTTATTCACAATGATCACCATGTTTTAAGCGCTTTACTTTTGCACCGGGAAAGCAACGGAACACTCACCACTTTGTTACGCGAACACAATTTTTGGAAAGAACAACGCTGTTTACAACTTCGTCTGTTTAGGTCCAAGTAAGCATATTCTAATTTTTAGTTCAGCATTCTTTTTTGGACAATGTAATAACATGTAATATAT
>JARDUL010022435.1:0-12979 GCA_030265205.1 Dirona pellucida | reverse complement strand
TAGCGCTTATCCACGATCGTCACCTTGCTCTAAACTAAAACAACAACATAAAGGAACATCCCCCCCCCCCCCAAACACACACGCAAAACAAACAACAAATCAACGAACAACAAAAAACCCAACCCATCGGCAACAAAAGAAAAAAAAAAAGAACATCCGATCCACTCATCGCAATTAATAATAATATACTAATGCTTAACGGCAAATAATTCTACTTGGAATATTTTTCAAAATCCTCGGGATTAGTTTTGCGTTTTGAATGAGCGGCAAAGCTCGCAAAACGCCTGCTTCGCGGATCTGATATCGCAATGTTGTATGTCAATGATCCGGGTTTTTCCCAAAAGTGGCCAAAGAGGATATTATGGCCGATTGTTTTCCAGATCCTTTTTTAATGATTCCTAATGGGTGGTGCACTTGGCGTAGCTGCGTGCTATCGATCCCTCTAAACAAACACACGCCAGCCAAATGCCAACGCAGCGCCATGATAAGGAATATGGGCCCGAGGGAAAAGCACGCCTACATTCGTGTTTGATCAACATTGGAAAAATAGGTTATGCAGCGAAGATAAAGAATTATGATCTGACATATTATTATAAAAGTTATTTAAAAAAATGGTATATTACTAATCATTTGCTTGGCGGAAATTACAGTTCAGCCTATGTTAGAAAAACAATGCATTGAAAAAAGGGTACGTCTTCTCTTCGTATTCCTGTCCCAGCGTATGTTACAATGTTTGAAACAAATCAAGTCATATTATTATTTTGTTTCATCATTATCTCTCAATCATCTGATGGCTTACGGTTTGGAACAAATGTCCTGGGAATAGGCGAGCGAAGCTTTGGGCATGTTACGGGGGAATGAACATGCTATGCTTTTCTATTGATTTCACGAAGTCTAATAGGACAGCCATGATTTAGAGTATATTTATTGTGACTGTTTATTCCTCTCAGTGCCGCGCTGTTGTGTCTCGTACCAGCAGCTCCATGTTCAGTCTTGGAGGCAAAGAATACACGACACCTTCGTGCCACAGTGGCGTGTTCCTTCAAATCCCCATGCAGACACCCCAGCTAGAGGGATAGACCTATCATTTAGAACAGTAAGGCGATCAGCCCACACTTTTCAAAATCATTGACACGCTTAAAAGTACAGTTCATTGCTGTTTCAACGAGGCCAATGAATACTTGAATGTACCCTCGGTGTCTACCCACTACCACTACTCTTGAGGGACGTCAAACATTATATTTGAGACAGGTGTTATCTGATGCCATAAAATTATGATGACTAATATATCTTGTACAAATAGATAGCACAACTCGTCTACTTCTAATAAACAAACAAACATGTTTTGCCTACTCGCATTTCAGACCGGTACTGTACAATGGTCGTACGTTTTTGTTTCGTATCATATTTTTGAAGCTAGCTGTAATTATTCTTTTGTTTTACATGATTTTTTTTAAGATTAATAAATGGGTCTCAATTATGTCTCATGTTATCCCAGAGTTACAAGATTGTTTGTGACGAATTGTTTCGATTGATGAATGACTTATGGTGTACATTATTTCTTTTCTTTTCTTTTTTCGAACAGGCTGCTAGCGAGGAAGACGAAGAAGACGATATATGTGCTTTGAGTGAGAGATGGGAGTACCAGAAATCTGTACGTCGTTGGTCCAGGAAAGATCTCGGTTTGTCACCTCGCTCTACGTCTTCAGCAGGACCTGAAGAGCTGAACGCACGTGGGAGTCACGATAGTCTATTGGCGGACCAAGACAACGAAAGTCAAACGGGAGACAGCCCATTGTTGAACTCCAAAATGCCGCACGGAGACGATGTAGCCGTTCAGGCCGGACAGGACCAGGTCGATGGCGTGCACACCGCTGGGGACAAGCCCGGTTCAGAACATCAACATGCTGGGTTCCCCATCTCTCCCAGGCTACGACGTGCTGCTAGTGAACGCATCAAAACCGCGAAAATATTATGGAGGAAGATGGAAGGTGGCTTGAAATCGAAAAAGTCCCGTCGGCATCCGAGAAATATCATGGAGATAAGCGGCCCTGTGGTGGCGGACCAGGAAAACATGCAGGCCAAACTGCAAAGACTGAATTGTGTTGATATTTCACCATCTTCAGAACAAGCCCCGAAAGATGTTCACTCCCAGGAGAGAATCTCTTCCCCATCCTCTACGCAACCACCACCACGATTGTTGAGTCCGGTCGCGTCTCAGCAATCCACCTTGAACGAACTGTCTCAGAAAGTTCAACAGGGGGAGGTTCATCCCTTGCCGCTTTGCTCACGGTTTGCCCTGGAAAGCCAGTCTGTTCGTGAGAGACCTACGTTTGCCCACAGTAAAGACCAGCCTGAAAAGACGTCTTCAGATTCTCTACAGTCACACAGCACCCAACGCAGTACTTCGTCATCGAGTGCTGATTCCAGGTTAAAAGAATTCTACACAGCTCAGGCACAACTGCTTCGGACGTTAGAGGCTCACCCCAGCAACCGTTCAAATTCTTTTCGGAAAAACAACAATGACACCGGTCTTAAGGAGATATTTCTTGTGCCTCAGGATCACCAGCCTGGAAAATTCCCACGGCTTCTCCAGAACGGCTACATCGAGACGGAGACTAGGGGGGTTCCCGCCAATTCACGGTACGTTCGTCAACACGTTTCCGGTAGCAGGCCAGGTCATCCTGACACCGTTGACCCAATCGCAGGCAATAGAGGAAGTGTTTACGATAACTTTTCTACGTCCAGTGACGGATCCAGGCGTATCGGTGTTGTTTCAGACAAATCCTCGAGATCATTAGGTGAAATTCACGAGGATGAATCTAAAAACACCGACACTTGTGGTAATAATGTTCAGTCAAACGTTGGGTTGTATAGAAGTGGTGAAAGCAGTGACAAAAGTGTTAGTTTTGATTCCAGTAGTCTGGAAAAAAGATCTGACGATGACGGTAGCGGTTCATCCCAAAAGTTGTCTTATCGTGAACTCAGGGACAAAATACTGAGGGAAGCCTCATCGCCTTCCCTGCCCCTGGCGGAAAACTCTTCGGAAGGGAGACAACAAGGTAGCAGTTTTACGTATTCGACGGGAGTCCCTCACAGTGTCAGTGTGGATTCCTATCTCAAAGACAGTGTCACTAATAATTCTCCGCACCAACGGAATAGCAACGACAGCAGCAACAGCAGAGATACCTCCACCAGCAACGTTCACGTTGTAAACGAAAGATCTTTGAGCGAGCAATACGACGAGTTTGATCTCATTCTGAAGGAAATGCACGCAAACATCAGCGACCTCACCCGACGCGTGGGAAGGAACGATGAAGGTATTCATATGTTTTATCTTTTCCCGAATAAGACATGTTCATTCATCCACCCATCCATCCATCTATTTATTTATCTATCATTTCATCCATCTATCATTCCGTCCATCCGTCCATTCACCTGTTTTGATTCATCCTCACTAATCATCTTGCCCATCCATCTGCGTCTGTCTATCTTTTAATCCATCGCCAAATTACCAACCCGCGCTTCCTGTTCTATTTTTCATCCTATCATTTATTCCCTCATTAGTCTATACATCTCCCTCTACAGTCATTTACTTCCAAGGCCAACAGCTGTTCCTAGTTCCTAGACACGGTTAATGCTTTGCTATGAATATCATTAACGTAAAAAAAACCCCCAACCAAATAAACAAAACAAAACCACTTTCGTGTAGTGAATTTACACTGACTACTACTTCTCTCTTTGAAGTCATTTTGAAGACGCTAGTTTTTCTCGTGTCAAGTCAGTCATTCAAACTACTTGGTGTGACTTGAATAACTTGAATTTTCTTGAAATCAGCATACTCATGTATACACAATTAGATTTCAAACTGCTCTTTCCCCGGTCAAACCTCATCCCTAACTCATATAATTACACGACAGGGTCAAGTTTATGAGGAGACTGATGTTAAGTCTATAGCTGCTTAACTCGGACGATAGGGGGAACATATGAGAGTGATTTATGTAATTTCACATACTTTTCATTACGTCAAGTACTACCTATTGTTTGATCTTGTTTTGGAAATAACCTATAATCTTGGTCTTGGTCCATTACTTTTTTCTTCTTTTTTTTTCTTGCAGTCAATGATCTGCTTTGGGAAATGCTTGGTCGAATTATAATATATTCATAGCCTGACCCAATATTATACATTTTCACCAGCTTAATATCTCTTCTTAACTACTCGTAGTGCCAGGCAATAAAAGTTAAATTAGCCTCTTTGGCGGCTTGAGGGCTGTCGACTGGATTCAAGTTGATGGAACAGCCTGGACTTGACGTGTTAAGTCGGGGCAAATAATGGCCTGTCAATGTCACCAGTGAAGATGGTGAAGTCGTCAACCAAACCAAACCTACCTACTACCTTTCTTTCTTTCTTTCTTTCGTTCGTTCTTTCTTTCTTTCTTTCTTTCTTTCTTTCTTTCTTTCTTTCTTTCTTTATCAATTTCCTTTCTACCTTTCGGTGTAAGGTTAAGTGTAGAAGAACATTTCGCCATTGATCTCTATTTAGAGTCTTCCTCTTTGCATCCAAATACCCCCCTCCCCTATTTTATATCACATACTACCTGTGATACGAAATTGTTTCTATCTTTTTTTAACGGATTTTAATGAAATTCAAAATATATTTTTGACTCCTTTTGATGGTCTAATCTTGTGATTGCAAATATAAAGAAGAGAAGATAAGAGGCTTGTTTTAGTTTTAGCTGGAGGCTTAAAGCTTTGATTGAGAATAAATAATTCCTTCAACACTACGCTCACTTGAGCAATATTGTAATAAAAGCTTAATTTCAAAATATTTTCTTTGATTATTTTCATATCATTCTTTGCCAGTATGACTTATTATTATCACGTCTTTCCACAGCTGCGTCTGGAAACGCCAACTCCACTGGTACACGAGCACCCAATACTATCTCCACACCCCACGATAACAGTCCCCAAGACAGACTTCAACAGAGTGACTCGTCACAAAGTCACAAACAAAGACCCACATTGATCTTGCCAGGGAAAGGCCAAAGACAGCAGCACACGGATGTCATTCCGGTATCCCCAAATTCGGACCCCATCCTATCCCCGTCATCACCCCTATCCCCTCGGTCCGGGGACGATTCCGTCTACACAGACGGGGTCACTGACCAGGACAACGAGAACAGCTCCAGTGGGGGTGGCGACAGTAACACGGGCGACTCCATCAGCGACCCGGAGGCGGGGCTTGACCTGTCACATGACGAGTCTCTGGAACAGATCCCGGCCATGATCAGAGAGCGACGTGACTCGGGAGTCGGCCATTCTTTGACCAGAGGATCCAGGTGGGGAGATTGAATACCTCTTACAATGTCATCATTAACGTTTAAAATTTTAAAAGGTTTCTATTGGTCCTAGTTTCTATGGATGGCTTAGTAATATTATAATATGATGATATGCGAGAGTTGGGCGTCATTTTTGAACATAATAATGATTATTAACAACCGGAAAAAGGGATTAATTTCCATGGATATTTAAACCCCAGGAAGCATGGAATGAAATTGTTAAGGGAGATCGTTACTTTTTGTGTTGGAGGATCTTTGAAATCGTTTGCTGAGTAGGTGGTTATGTGATAGCTTATAATTATCTGACCTGGGATTCAAGAAATATGCATTATCAACATTTCTGAATTGACTATTTGCCAGAGGCCCCTAGCACAGATTAGTGTTGACTGACGACTTGGTGTATGGTGTCTTCATGAGTTTCAACCCTAATAGTTTTTATCACGCCCACTTCCCCTTATGGTCCACCCTTTTATCCGGCCTCAGTTATAACTTGAGTGTCGAAGGGCTGCCAATTATTATTATTATTATTATTATTATTATTATTATTATTATTATTATTATTATTATTATTATTATTATTATTATTCATTATCTGGGTTGAAAAATGAGAAACATTTTCTGATTAAAGGTAGTCGAGTCCTTTACACTTTCTGACCAAGTCCACAAAAGTGTTTTACTGTTCATGTGTTTTCTCAATAAAGCAGTGTCTCTCATTGCCTACATTATAACGCTGCAATGCGGCTGATATTTGGGTTCTGTTGATCTCTCTCAAAATATATCCCAAGGCAAAGTGTCCTTTTGGACAGAATAAAGGCAATTTTTTTTAAACCGATATAATTGTAATATTACATGGACACCTTTTATACACCTACCAACATCTTCATTATTTACCTTTGATTTCATTGTCATCTCCCAGTGATCGAAGACGGAAGAAGTTGAGATGGCACAGCTTCCAGAAATGTCACCGTCCCGACGTCATCAGTAGGAGCATGCAGATCAACAGCCTGACAGTCAGACAGTTGGTCTGGCTACAGAAGTTGTCGCTGTTGAAACTGACAGGCATCATGGAGAAATGCCTCCCTGTAAACAAATCAGGATGGAACTGGATGATGCCTCGATTCATGAAAAGGAACAAGGTTGGTTGGTTGGTTGGGTGGGTTGGGTTGTTGGTTGGTTGATTGGTTGGTTGGGTTGGGTTGTTGGTTGGGTTGGGTTGTTGGTTGGTTGGTTGGGTTGTTGGTTGGTTGGTTGGTTGGTTGGTTGGTTGGTTGGTTGGTTGGGTGGTTGGTGGTGTGGCATAACATGTCAAATTTAAGTTTCACCATTCATACCTCATAGTAGTAATGTGACAAGCTCTGTGTCCAGCCTGTGATGGTATACAGACACCCATGCAGAAACTGAAACATCAGAGAAAATTTAAACGTGAAGGAACTTTGTGAGAACATAATCAAGGATAATCAAGGATAGTCGTGTGTTCTGCCCCTTGTGCCAAGAATACTTTAATTGTTTATGCAAAGACCCAAAAAAACCCCAAAAAGCGTATAAAATTGTGGAAGAAATTAATTTTTTAGATGAAGGAAATTCAGCATGAAATTTGGTACCATATACTAGATTTAGTCAATGAAAGAATGAGTTATAAGTTGCATGCACAAGGTAAACAGACATATATTGTATGTATAACTTGTATACAGACAATCATTTGGTTTCGTCATACAGCAATCACTGTTTTATTACGTTTTATTATGTTATAATCTAAACATTTTCCCGTCTTATCCCGTCACAGACTCCAGACTTCAGTGATAAGAACGTGTTTGGTGTCCCCCTGAGTGTCATGAACCAGAGAACAGGCCAACCCCTTCCTCAATGCGTTCTCTACGCCATGCGATATCTCAGACGAACGTCCCAACACGCCGTCGGCATCTTCCGGAAGTCGGGAGTCAAGTCCAAGATCCAGTCATTGATTGACCACTTGGAAGCAAATCCTGGTGAGTAGAATAGCAATAATTAATTACCACGTACGAAATTGAAATGGTTGAAAACTTGCATCTTGGGATTGTTTAGTTATATTATATTATTTTATATGTTATTATTGTTATGATTTCACTTTGAGGAATAATGTGTTGTGTTGCTGTTCTCACTGTTTGGATTAGCATTTGTCAGGGGTGTAAATCTTTTAGATTTTGTCTGATTTCAGACTTTCTGCTTTCTCTGATTTTAGACTTTTTTTTTCTCTTTTCATATATTAGCTGGTCTATCTTTGGTCTTGCTGATGTTTTCAGATATTTTTTTTTTCATTTTCCATTTACAGGCCTGATTTAAAACCTGACAAACTCCTGTTTTATAATTTTGCTGATAATTTGCCTGAGAACAAGGTTCCATGAATCCTAACCAATGTCTGTGATATGACCTTTCCCAAGGGTTGAAAAGGACATTGAATTAATAAAGGCATAACAACCGTTGTATTGATTAGCAGGTGGATGAGTTATTTTCCTGTCACATCATTTTGACCATTTTTTTTATCCTTCAGACACGACAGATTTCGAAGACATGAATGCCTACAATGTGGCTGACATGATTAAAACATTCTTCAGAGATCTACCGGAATGTCTCTTGACCAACAAACTGTCGGAAACGTTTCGCAGCATTTACACACGTAAGTTATCACTAGAATATGGAGGGGCAATTATAGTCAATCTCTCTCTCGCCCTCTCTCTCTCCTCTCCCCCCCCCTATCACTCTCTCTCTCTCCTCTCCCCCCCCCTATCACTCTCTCTCTCTCTCCTCTCCCCCCCCCATCACTCTCTCTCTCTCTCTCTCTCTCTCCTCTCCCCCCCCCCTTATCACTCTCTCTCTCTCTCTCTCTCTCTCTCTCTCTCTCTCTCTCTCCCCTTCTCCCCCCTTCCTTTCTCTCTATGGCTCTCTCCTTTATATTAAAAAAAGTAATTTTATTCTTTCCCTCACCTCTGAAGCATTGTCAAACAGCAAGTTTTTGCAGGAGATGACAGAATCCCAGTCAATCTTGTTTTATGTTGTTTTATTTTAGAGATAGGCATTCATGTAATTCCATTCGATATTAAGTAATATTTATATTGCATGAAATTCATAAGGCATTTGATGAATCACCCTACCCTACTTCTCAACCCCAACACCGTCTCTATGTTTTACTTGTGATTGTTTCTTGTTAATTGTCACTTGACAAAGGCATGTTGGTCAAAACGTCACTGTTTTGTGCTGTCAATCAATGAAGCTATTTACATACTCCGATTTTTACTCAAGTCTACATAGCTTCATCAGGTCACCATTATTACTACTTGTCAACTCATGCTGTTCTCTATTTTCAATCTTAATCACAGATGTGCCTAAAGCCCAACTCTTGGAAGCAATCCAAGCAGCCATATTGCTCTTGCCAGATGAAAACAGAGAAGTGCTTCAGTCTCTTCTTCTCTTCCTCAGTGACATTTCCATGCATGAGGCCGATCACCAGGTACGAGGACTCGTCGGTTTTGTCACCTGATTTCACATAATACTATACATACCACTCTTTGACAGAACTTGCTGATTTAAAACGTAGAATCATAATGGTCATTTACAAGGCTTATTGTCTTTGTCTTTGAAGCAAATAATATTCAGATTAGATTGAAGAATCCAAATTCCTACCACAAATATCTTTGTAGAATATGATTTCACATATTAGTCTTAACATATTCAAAGTGTCCATTTCAATGAAAACTACCCCCCCCCCCCCAACCCACCTCCCCTCCCTAGAAAGACCTGAAGGCTTACATTTTAACATTTGTTCATTTTTGTCATGAACTATGTTCGGTCAATCATAAACATCATTGTGATATTCTTTGCTTTTCCCCAGATGAATGCCGTCAATCTGGCCGTGTGTTTCACACCCACTGTCTTCATGCTGGGCTTCAAGCAGACACCGCTATCCCACAGTCCCAAGAGGAACAGGAAGGCAGCGCCAAGTGCCCCGGGAGTCCCAGACCCTAGGGAAATAATGGAACAAAAGACGTCCCAAGACTGCTTACTGCTCATGATCACCGAATGCAAGAAACTCTTTACTGTGAGTGTCTAGATTTCCGTACTTTCTTTCTGCATATTGTTTTGATATAATTGAAATTTAATATCTTTTGTATAGTTTTTTTGTTGTTTAAAAAAAATATTATTTGTTAATTTATAGCCAGATACTTGTCATACTCATTTATTTTTTTATAAGATATTTTTTTGTGTGGATAGTTTTGCATTGAATTATGTGAGAGTGTAAAGCAAGCTTTTTGGACAAGAAATATATATTTTGTAAACAAAAAATCCTTTCAGGTACCGCCAAAATTGTTTCGGCAAGTACAAACCCAGTCAGTGGCCAGCAAAGAACTATCACCAGTGTTCGAGTTATCTGGCGAGGAAGGAAGCGTCAGTGATGAAATCCGAGCGTTTGGTCAAGAAAGGGTACAGAAAGTACTAAAGGTAAGACCTTTACATTCTTTTTATCATTATTTTAGAATGAGATTAAATATGTTACAGGAATCGTACCACATATATATATATGTGTGTGTGTGTGAGTGTATGTATGTATATATATATGTATATATACTATTAGTGTTTTTCAGTTGGTTTAGTACTACATACTTAACCATACATTTTACAGTGAAATTTTCTAAAAATATAGCTGAATGAATGCAGAAGTATATTGTTTATATTAAAGGAACCATTTTTTGGTGCTACTTATGGTATTTGACGTGAACGCTAACTTTTGAAACAAGTGAAGCTTTCATTTTTTTTCATAAAGAAAATAATAATTTGAGATTCCTTTACTTTTTCCAATGAAAAGTATAATCATTGTTACAATTGATGATATATTTTTCTACTTTTATCTAAGACCAAGTCGATTCTAACAAATATTCGATTATAGATTCATCACATTATTATATTTTTAGAATAAAAATAATTTATATTCACACACCATCTTCTATGGACTCATCTTCTCAGGACGCCCATGACAAAAACCGAGGCTGGCTCCCATCCATGACGGTCAATAACATTGAGATCTGCCAACGTAAACCACTGGACGACTGTCCTCTCAAGGAATGGAAACTGGTTGTGGACGTTGATGCGCCTCCAGTCGAGGTGTTGAGGAGGATCATGCACGAAAGGTCAGTTAGGTTATTTTTAGGTTAGTTTTTGTTTTCTGTGGATTCCTTTTTTGTGACCTGTCTTGTTGTCCATGGCAAATTCTCTCTGTGACTCTCATCTCTGTCACTTTACCCAGATGTAGAAATGGGCACCACCTTATATATATATAGCTTAGAAAGAAATCTTTGATAAATTAGCGTCCTATTCAGAGGGGTACAAATCGTCACTTGTTGTCTGCTTCATGCAACAGAGACCAAGACAAGTACCCCATCTCTATGGGGCCATGAAAGTCTTCAGGATTTATTCAAGTTTTGTGATCCCTCCCAGCGAAAGTAATGCAGCGCCATGTTTGCAAGTCTCTCCATTCATTTTCAACATTTTGCATTGACAACCTTGTCTGGTTGAGGATCTGGCCAAGAGTCTGGATCAACACACTGTTTTTTTCCTAACCTTTTGTGAATTTTATTTGAGTTAGGTAATTAAATATCTTTCATTTTACAAGAATTTGCTGGTAATGTTTATTGTTGTTTCTTCCGTCCACCCCCTAGGCATGCATGGGATGAGGACTTGTTGAGCTGGTCAGTGGTGGAGAGGATTGACCCTCATTCGGACATCTTTCAGTACGTCCTCAACAGCATGGCTCCCCACCCATCCAGGCATTTTTGCATTTTGAGGTATATGTTTGAAATTTTATTCAGTTAAAAATAACAAGACTTTTAGACTTATATGGTATCTATGTGTTTTTGGATGATAATTGACAAATTACGAGTATGGTAAATAGACGTAAGGAATTTGATATTTGTGATTTGAATTACTTAGTTAAAGCATTTTGCACAGTGGGCTGATCCCCTGGAATTGACTATCAATGAGTTTGTGAATTTTTATTTTTATTTTTTATATTGAATGTATACTTTACAGGAATTAAGGCAGAAGTTATTGCCTAGCAATTACATTTTTAATGAATTTGGACACATGATTATTGAAATAATTGATGAATGGTGTTTATGTAGCGCTTACCCCTGATCATCGCCATTTACTCTATGTGCTTTGCAGCAGCACATGATATAATATGATATAGATATTTAATAAATTTTCACATTTTTGCAATGCAGATATTGGCGGGCTGACCTGAGCAAAGGGGCGTGTGCCCTGATCACAATGTCGGTGGACCACGCTGACATCCAGGAAATTCAGGGCGTCCAAGCCACCGACTACGGCTCCTTCTTCCTGATGGAACCCTGTGGATCTGGACGGTCAAGGCTGACCCACATCACACGCATGGACACCAGGTATGGTATCATTTTTGTGGACCATTCTGCTTTACTATTATTATTATTATTATTATTATTACTACTATTATTATTATTATTATTATTATTATTATTATTATTATTATTATTATTATTATTATCATCCAGTTTGCATGCTTGGAAAAAACACTGATTAAATATTTTGGGTAGATTCTCTTTATGTGACAATAACAAATAGCATTTATAAAATGATTTTCATGATGTAGAATCTTAAAATGCACAAATTTCATATATAGAAATGGGAGCACATGTATTGCATTTACATCAATTTAATCCATTCAAATTCAATTCTTGTAGAATAAGATCCAAACTTAAAATGTAAATCGAATTAATTAATTAATTTTGTATGTAAAGAAAGTTAGTAGTGCTTCATGATACTTATAGATAAACCAAACATATTCAGTCACAACTCTTATGATAATAGAATTGTTTAGACTAAATCTTGATTTTAGAAATTAGAAAATGTATAGGGTAAAAGTGGGCTATAAATAAGATAGCATGATTTCATAAAGATAAGTTAATGTTTGCATCTGAAAAAAAACCTTGAATTTCAGTCTTAAGATCTCTAAATTAAATTCTTATTTGTACTTATGTACTTCTTTGTAGAGAAATAAGTGCTGTGCATATAATATAATCATTTATTATTTATAGTTTATTCAAATTTGACTTTTATATTCCAGGGGTCGCTGTCCCGAATGGTACTCTAAGGTTTTTGGACATGTCGTTGGAAACTTCATCGAAAGACTGAGGGATTCATTCAAACAGGAGACATTTGGACCAGAGACCAAAGTTTAAACAAACACAAACAAATTGGGATATCTTTATGTAAAAAAATAAAATAGTAAGGGTGAACTGTTATTATTAAAGCAATATAACAACCTAAACCATTATTGATGATAAGCCTGTTTATATAATATAAATATGAATGTCAGAAATGCACATCAGTGAAATGTGTAGAATTGTTTAATGTATTATTTATGTGTTTTTGCTATGTGCATATGTGTAATTTTGTTTTGTTTTGTAAAAAGATGTTGATCTTTTTTCATAGTTTTGGAGACAATTTTACTAATTTTCTTTACAGCATAATATCTACTTCAACTTTATTATTATTGACGTTGTTGTTGTTATTATTATTATTATTATTATTATTATTATTATTATTATTATTATTATTATTATTATTATTATTAT